>OZ026615.1:6260602-6290602 GCA_964020975.1 Hermodice carunculata | reverse complement strand
TTTCAGTGCCGTTATGTGGACTGAGTCAACAGCTTTCCTCCACATGCTTTGGGTGCAGGAAAGCTGTTGACCAGGACTTATATTCTATGTAATAGCAGGTGTGCTGGTATTCAAATGTGAGGTCTCTTTACAGGGAACATGAATCTAGCATCCATATTATAATTGAGACCTATGTAGTAAACATGTATTTTAAGTAGTTCTACTTGAGTTGGCACTGCAAAAGTTAAATTCAAAGTAGTTATCAGTGTTTTCAGTGGCTCACCAGAGGCAGGAGATTTACTCTGCTTTCTTTCACTGCTCATTTAGCAGCTTACCCCTTTTTTCAGATTTCTATCCCCTGTCATACACTTTTGCCACTTTTGGTGTCTCATATGTGTCACATGTGTCTTACACGTCAAAAAAAAAAAAAAAAATAATGCACAAAGCAGCTGATTCACTTTAATTTTGTTATCCTTCCTAAGATTTCCTTTATCCCATGTGGTAGAAATGCTCCAGATCTAGCCATCCATCTCATTTTGTGCCCTATTCTTGTGGTATTCAAGGTTTTACAGTTGCTGTTTCAGATAGTTTGCGCGGCCCTCTTGAAAAGCTGCAGAGACCGCTAGTTATGACCACTGTTGTGACTTATGACAACTAGTGTGTCAGTTTATCTTGGACACACAGTTACCATATTCACAAAAACACCTTATTAAGCATGTGTGTGTTCCTTTTATGAGTTTTCTGTCAGGGAATTAGCCGCTGTTTGCCTCATCACATGCTGTTGGTGGGGAAAGGCTTTGCTTGTTTTAGTATTTTTAAATTATACATTCAATGTGGGGGTTAATTTGGTTTTATGAGTGGCAAGCATTATACATGTGTGTATATACACATGTATATGTGTGTATATATATGCACACATGTATATATGTGTGTGTATGTATGTATGTATGTATATGTATATATATACATGTATATATATATATATACATGTATATATATATATATATATATATATATATATATATATATATATATATATATATATATATATATATATATATATATATATATATATATATATATATATATATATATATATATATATATGTAATAATTCAAGAAACTTGGTGTGTTATTATTTATAATGGGTACACACTGCAATGCTGTAGATCGGAGGACATGGGTTTACCTTGAAACTTGAAACTTTGATGAGAATCAAAACATGTTTTCTGAAAGTTAAACAAACATCAATGTATGTTTTTAGTTTAATTACCACAAAACCTTTTCTGTGGATTTGGTTATTGCAGTTCAATAAATGTTTCTGTGAAAAATGGCCAACCTGTGTATGATAGCTATATGCGGTCATGTATTATCAACTAAGATATTTGAAAATAATGATGCAATTTTTCAAATCGATGCAGTCGGCCAAAATGAAGTTTTAAAACTACTTCTTTCAGTCCCATCAAATAAAGCCACTGGACATGACCGTATCCCTGCTAAAATCATAAAAATCGCTGCTCCTTGTATTGCGCCTGCAGTCACTGAAATCATTAATAGTTCCATATTTCAATGCAAGTTCCCCAATGCTTGTAAGCTTGCTGAAGTTGTACCTTTGAAAAAGAATGAAAATTCTTTGGACAAGAGCAAATACAGACCAGTCAGCATTCTCACATGCATCTCCAAAGTTATAGAAAAGTGTTACAACACCAAACTGGTAGATTTCAGTAACCAAATTTTATCATCTGTCATAACTGCATATAGAAAGGGTCACAGCTGTCAACATACTCTTTTGATGGTTACAGAGCTTTGGCGCAGTGCTTTGGACAAAGGTAAGGCTGTCGGAGCTTTAGCGATGGATCTGTCTAAAGCTTTCGACTGCCTACCCCATGATCTCATTGTGGCCAAACTCTTAGCATATGGCATGTCAGAACAATCAGTCACTCTATTTTGCAGTTACCTACGAGGTAGGTTCCAAAGAGTCAAAATAGGCAATGCCAAAAGTACATGGAGGGAGATATTGAAGGGCGTTCCACAGGGTTCTATCCTTGGGCCGGCGCTCTTCAATATCTTCCTCAATGATATTGTTTACTTCTTTGAGCAGTCGATTATTGCAAATTTTGCAGATGATAACACCCTTATTGTACAAGGTGAAAATCTACAAACAGTTGTAAACACACTCGGACAGGAAGGCTCTGTAGCTACCGACTGGTTTGCTTTCAATCTTATGAAAGCAAACCCTGACAAGTTTCATTTTATGTCAGCAGCCAAAAAGGCAGATGCCGCAGTAAATTTTAATTCCATTGACATCGAGTCCAATTCAATACAAGCCGAAGACTCAATTAAATTATTAGGTGTTCACATTGACAGTCGTTTGAACTTCAACAAACAAATTTCTGAAGTATGCAAGAAAGCTGGTCGGCAAATCAATGCCCTAAAACGATTATCATCTTATTTGAATTACAATGCTAGGCTCACAGCTTTTCGATGCTTCATTCTTTCCCATCTGAACTACTCTCCACTCGTTTGGATGAACAGCTCTAAGGTTCAGATGGACAAGATTGAAAAGTTGCAAGAGCGGGCCTTGCGTATTGTTCTTAGGGATAACAAGTCAGCATATGCCAAACTTTTGACCATGGCTGGTGTCCCATCTATGAGGGACCGATATCAATCCTGTTTATTGAAAGAAGTTTATAAATCTGTCAATCACACAAATCCCAGTTATATCAATAATCTATTTACAGCGCGTGAAACAAACTACAGTTTAAGAGGAACCCACATGCTAAATCTACCAAAAGTTAATACGACTAAATACGGCCTAAATTCCTTCACTTACAAAGGGGCAAAATCATGGAACTCACTCGACAACACCCAGAGGTCAGCTGAATCGCTTCAGAAATTCATGAAATTGATCTAACGTTTTGGTACTCATAGGTGTAAAGCCTCTGGGTGCCGCCGAGTGAAGACCTACACATTATAAGTATCCCCCATGAGTGGGACATTGGCCATGGTCAAAGGAATTATACAAAGGAATTATACTGGTGTGTATTGAGTATATTGTGTATATTTTAGTCTTATGTGTCAATCTTTACTTTTTATACATATATCTTACCTTTTATTCCACGTCGACTATACTAGTCCCTAGTGGACTAATGTTCTTTGTTTGTAATGTTCGACGAAAAATAAAATCTATCTATCTATCTATCTATCTATCATCTACCGTGTCAGTATTGTTTGCAAAGTGGCACAAGATAGTTCATGTGGCCATGACTTGATAGTCATGGTCAATTTGGTTGTGAAGGTACAGGCAGCTCTCTTGTTGTACATAACATTCTTTGACTCCTTATTTTATCTAAAACACAATAAGTTCTGTGCAGTTGCCCCTGAAATATGAATAATGTGAGTAATTTATTTATTTACGGATTTAGCATTAATGAAAGACAGTTTTGTTTGCCTGGAACTACAGTTGTCAGTCATCTGCATTGTGTCTGTGTCACTCTGTAGGTTTGCTGGCCGAGGAGCCTCCAGAAAAGAAAGCGAGGTTAGAATCACCGAAGACCAGTCCAAAAGCAAAAGCCAAGGTCAAATTGAAGAATCTGCGAGTTGGTAAGTTTTGCTGTGTGTACAATAACCACAGAACGTAACTGTGTCGGACAAGTTTTTCAAAAGCTTTAACAGCCAGTCGGCAAGTATAGAAGTACTGTAGTTCTAGAAATTTTCGCGCTCGATTTAATTTCGCGCTTTTCGCACTACCATCTAAAGCGCGAAATTAAAATGCGCGAAAATAAGTTGCATTGTATTTCACTACATTGTTTGGCATTGGATTGCGCGAAACTAAAATGTGCGAAAATTCTGTAATTTCAGAAAAAAATGAGTTTGTGCGAAATTAAACACACGCGAAAATTTCTAGAACTACAGTAGTTCAGTGGTCTGCAGGTACTTCTACATGTGTGCCTGTGACCAGTCAAACATATATAGAATTGTGATAAAGTAACATGTCCATTGAAGAGAGAGAAAAAAAGTTTTTTTTCACTGTACATTGAGCTGCAGAAAGTGTGCAATTTCAGAAGGACTACTTCGATCTTTTCACAGATTTATTTGTTCATGTATGAAGTGTCTGTTAACCTGGTCAGCTCTGCATTTAACTGGCACCTGCATATTGTATATTTCTATAAGATTAGAGGGGAAAATCTGAGACAGCTGTTTCACCTTGCTGTGTGTTTGTGACCAAAATGCTTCTGGAATATTGTATGGCCAAATGGCCTTTTACAACTCAGGAGAAACAAAAATGAGTGTCTGTTTTGGTCAAATGTTTTATGTCAAAATACTTACGGAATCTCATGTAATCTCATTTTAACTTTGTCAGCATCGTCAGCCAACATTCTTAAAACTGACTGATTAATTTATGTAGATGGTGATGGGATACATTGTAGTTTTGGCTCTGTTATGTGTGCAAGTATAATACATGACATTCACATCAGATGTACGATCATACATGTAGTTGTAAATCCAATGTGTCTTATGTTACTGGTATCAAAGATGGAGTTTTGTACGAAAAGTGTCGCTGAAAACCAACGAAAGGGGGGGAAAAAGTTCACACACACATTGTCAACTACTATCTATATTCGAAGAAACAGGATGGTGTGTGTGGTATACTGATAAAGATACTTGTTTGTTAGTATTCCTGAGGGATGGTTCAACATTTTCATCATTTTCTAGAGAGCACACAGAGCAAGAGTCACTCTTTTTTTTTGTGACCCCCTCCCTCCCCCAAAAGAGTACATGTACTTTTTGACTTCTAAAAAGGATGATCAGTGGATGCACTAGTGCAATAGGCGGCTAATGAAATCTTAGTTCTGCCTTTTGTCACCTTATCTTGACGATCGAGCACATGACTGAATTCATGATTACGCTGGTGTGCTGTCACCAAGTGGGATACACTGTCGACACGCTATCGTGACCACAGATGAGGCTTAACTGTGAAACTGTGGAAAGTAACCCCACACATCCATGGATATTTGACAACATTTGACAACTTGCGCTTATCAGCGCTGCAGCCTGGTGCCTGGCAATTGTGCACAGGCATATTTCAGGCACAGTACAGCTTTAACTTGATCAAAATCACTCTTTCAAACTTCCCCACTTTCTTCATGTCTCTACACTTTAATATGGCTGTCAAAGACCCGCTGATAGTGGTGTCCCACTTCCCGCAAAATACCATTTAATCTCGTTGCGCAATCCTGGTGGTCAAAATTGGAAAATTAAATTTCGTTAGGTTGGGTATTGGATAACAAAATCCATGAAAAATGTGGCCTACTTTTGTGCTTATTTAAAGTTACCAGCCTGATTTATATGCTCACAGCACAAGTAGTATCAGCCAACGGGTATTGTTGTCTTCATGTCTGTCCGTCCATCCGCTATTGAGCTACCACCATGAAACTTGCCCTGTGGAAGCATGTCATGGAAAGCTCATATGAGTTCAACATTCAGTGACCTAGACCCACTTTCAAGGTCACCAGGGGGGTTTGGCAGACAAGGGGTCTTAAGGTCATTCGCGAATTAATTTCCATCAGCACAGCACATAGACATTTTTTGTGCTGACTCATTTATAATTTTATTGCAATTAAAGTTGTACATCATGATGCATCACCCACTGCCCTATCGTACTGTGGATAATCTTGCAAAAACAGTTAAAATGATGAACTATTCCTCTGTGATTTTCATAGCAGGTCAAGTATTTTATGTGATACACATGTACATTTGTGAATGTCGTGTATTACGTTCTGCCTTTTAAATTAACATGTTTGAGGGGAGCATTGAGGGTCAGTCATAGAATTACAGTAGTCCCTCCTTTGAGAGACCGCCCCTAGTGCCACCCAAAAGACGGTAACATAAAGCAGGTGGTCCTTTAAAGGAGGTATAAATAACATGAAAAGTACTGCAGAAAGACCTGACAACTGTGGTCTCTGAAAGAAGGGGTGGTCTCCCAGAGAAGTGGTCTTTCAAAGGAGGGACTACTGTAGTGGGAGGTGGGGGTGGAAGGGGCTTATGGTGCTAATATGTTGTAAATATTGGGTGTGGTTTCCGTGGCAGGTGTTTCTCATCCTGTGGTGAATTAATCACTGCAGAAAGTCCCGTCATGTGCACAATGTTATCCTGGATATGCATAAAAGCAGTGTGTGAATCACTGCATCAAAGCTGTACGCCTCCTTCTTACCTCTTTGCACCTGTACGTGTGGTATGCCATTTTTCCGGCGGCACTAATTGTTTTGCACTTTCACGTGAAGTACGTGTACATGTAAAGCAAGTCAAGTTGTATGATCATGTATTTGTATCGTGTATCACCAGTACACTTTATATATCACAAGACATCGCAATATCAGACGAAACCCTAAAACTGAGATTCGTTTGACAAATATAAGCCTTGCAATTGTTGCCCGAGGAGTCTGGTTATAAAAGTATGAAAACTTAGACAAGGTATCGGCTATCTGAAATTATAAAGGGCAGGTGATGGTCTTCATTTCCAATTCCTTGTTTTGGAACTGACCGCAGAAATAAAAGGAAAAATACTGCCAAATTAGGCAATATGCCTTTGTTACACATGTATTGTTGAAGGTACATATTTACAAGCGCGATTTGCCAACAACAGTTGATAAAACTGAAAAAGATATCGTAGATTATCAATTTGAAGTGTATCAGACAACAGAGCAGAGGTTTTGTTATGAGGTTGGCTACGGTGGGTACAACATGTCAATGTGCATGTAGGGGCAAGGAGGAAAGCCACCCAGATAAAGAATGCAGCACAGAAGCGAGTGGCTGGCCAGAAGGCGAGGAAGACAACGGGTAAAGGAAAGAAAGCTAATTTGAAAGGCAAAGCCAAGAGGGGCCAAGGTAAGGAAGTCTGCTGTACTGAGAAGTTCTTAAAAAAAAATAGGCAAGACTTAAAACACCCTTGTGAAATTCTTGTCTATATAGACAAAATAAACTAGACGCAAACTAAAACGAGGTAAGCTGGAGTTGTAGGACACACGTTATTAATTTGTTGAAAGTACCTGTGGATATACATAATGGATGCATGTAAACAGTATGTTAAGTAAGTTAATAACAAAAGATACAACAAAAACCTTTTGGCTTGCCTTTTATTTTTTCATGGTTTGTGTAAGTGTCTTATGACCTCTCTTGAGGCTTTGACGTTTCTTTTGTGTTGAGAAATGGAATGGAAGGCCGAGCATGAACATTTTACATGTAGCTCTGGCAACTCGGATTTAAACCTAGGATCTTCAGTTGAGCCACAATTTTGTTGTGCTCCACCAACTTAAACGTACCTCATCAAAATGTCACTGGTTGCAATCGTTAGCAGTCCTTGTTGAAACAGGCAAGTCGGCTGCCATAATACCTAGCCAGGATCTCGCACACTTCTTTGTTTCTTGTCCAACTGCATGTACCGTATGAACGCCTCATGATATTATTCAACCCTGGAAGTTTATGAGTGTGTTCTACTGTGGTTTACAGGTGTAAGGTTTAACAGGCTGTTGATGAAATTCAGAATGGAACAGGAGGGGTGGGGGTGTGGGCTGGGCAGAAGTTCTTCCAATGTCCTGGATAGGAGCCGGGAAAAGTGCATGGTGTTTTTTTTATGTTCAATGAAATAGCCGTGTGCTTTTTTATGGAATTTGACAAAAAAAAGTTAGTTTTATTTATGGTATATATTTGGGGAGGGGGGGGGGAGGCTAAGGCAGTAAAAGTTCAGTAGCAAACTGAGCTAGAAAAAAAGATTCAGTGTATCTGTGATGAATATTTTTCCTGTTTGTGTCATTACCAGGCTGTCAATTTGATCACTTGGAGTGTAGACTGTGTCTTCACACGTTGTGCAAACACCGGTTTGATGGAGCATAGTGACTGAGCAGAGCCTAAGTTTGTGACAGCATAGGGGCTTGCACTTCTTGTGTGATGGCTGTCAGACCTACGGCATTCCATACAGGCCCTCATTGTCCTATAGATCTGCATCACATATTAAAATTCTTTGTTGCAAGCTTTCGTTTTCAGGACTTACTTTCACTGGGGAACAGTCCTAAAATTAGGCGTCAAGTTAAATTATACTGCGGACTCGGTTATGGAAACCCAGGGAACAGCCTTAGAATTAGATTTAAACTTTTCCCTTTTCTCTGCATGTATGATAATAAATTACGCTGCTAAATTGGGTTCAGAAAAATGATGTATCATCATGTGTGAAGAGACAAATGTCAACCTTAAACCTGATTTTAAGGCTGTTCCCCAGTAAAAGTAGTCTGCGAGGCAGGCCTTCTACCTCCAGTGATGTACATGTACATAAAAATTACAACATAAAAAAAAAACAAAAAACCAGGGTCTGCTTAGCAGGCAACAGGAAAAGGCAATCCTGGCAAAATTAAAGAAGAAGTCCACTCAGCATCACCAGTACCTGGCCATAGTGTCTATAAAGCAGCAGCCACAGCATATTAAACTTGCCAGGCTATGCAAAAACCACTGACCAAGGTCTTTTGCCAGCCTGGTATGGCATGCATTAACTGGGTGCATGGGTGTTGCAAGGTTTGTTGTGTCGGTTGGTTATTTTGGGTATTGGGCTGTACCAGTAGAGCATGCATCATGAATTCGCATCTGTGTACTAATTGTTTATCCTGACATGTTTTGGAAAAAAGTATGTGGCCAATTAAACAACCTAACAATTAAATAGGTCAACCTTTAACTCTTTCAGTGCCAATCACATCTTAAGTCGATATACTGAGTCAAACTTGTCTGCTTATCATGAGATTCCCAGATTCGCATTCCTCGTAAAAAGACCTTTCATTCAAGTACCAGTATGCCTATAATTCCAGAGAGAATACCCCAGGTCAACAGCGTTTTTCGGCATGCATTGGGCGCATAGCACCTAATGCACTGTGAGAAAAGCTGTTAACTCAGCCCAAAATTTGGCACTTAAAGAGTTAATATGTGTTTAAATATATTTAGTGACGGTCATGTTTCTCTATAATCTGGGCTATTTACAGGGGTATATGTTTGAGTGAACAATATAAATAAATGAAATAACAAAATAAATCTTGTGTAAATCGTAAAAACCAGAACTGACAAAGACAGCGAAAGTGAAAGGTGATGGGAAAAAGAAGTCCTCACAGACAGACAAGAAAGATCCGAACAGGAAACTGACACCTAATCCAAAGGTCAAAGTGTGGCAGAAGGACCCTTTCTTTGAGAGCAAGTAAGTCCTGTACTTTATTGCATATGGGTGATCTTTTGATAAAGCAAAGACGTTGGTGTATTTTGATCTATTATAACTACAATGTACCCTCTCTATATTGGGGGAGGTGGGATCAACATAGTAGACCATGTTATTGCAAAACTGCCTTAAAGAGGGAACTTAGAATATTAAAACAATGGGAAAAATACTTCAATGCGAGCCATGAGCCTATCATGTTGATCAGAAATCACCTTGTAACAAGAGGTGTTATAAGGAGGGAACTCTGTACATGTAAGGGGACTGTTAAATCTGGAGTTCTATTCACAGTTTAAGGTCACTTTTACAAAATTAAAATGCTGAGACTGTAAATAAATGTTAGTTTCTGTTCACCCAACAAATAGTTTATGCTTTTAAGTTTGTTGTCAAAGTGATTTACAAAAAATGTAGAATATAATTTTGTTTATTTTTATGTTTTCCTTGTAAAGTTAATCATGGCAAGATATTTTATACTGTTTGATCCAGGGAGGAATTACCACAAACATACAGTTTTATTCATGTACATTGATCCCTTTGTTACAGTGAGGAGGTACCATATATATCCTCAGATGTACAAAGCAAGCTGACCATCCGTGCAGTTCTCAACAAAGACATACAACTTCTACAGAAACAAATTGATGACAGAAATCACATTCCATTGGTAAGGTGCAAGTCGGTCCTCTTGGAAGCAAACAATTTTAGGATACATTTTGAATTGTTAATTCATGATTGACTTTTATTTTGATTTTGTGTAGTCTGAACCTATAATATGTGTTGAGTACGGGATTTACTTATGAAGTTCCTGCTAAAATCTCCAAGCCTGTCGCTAGTGGCTAGTTCATGATGACAAGCAGCCACCATGATGCAGGTCTACTGATGGCAAACTCAAAGGTGTTACCAACATTTGTGGGAATAAAGAATACTTATTTCAAATGTAGGACAACTCTTTCTTATATCAAATTCAGTGCGTGTTTGGAGAACACAACTATGACTTTTTATCAGCCAATTTCATTCAAGTTGCTAGTTTGGCAGGTGCCACATATTTTGCCCTGTGTGATACAGATATCTCCCCATTGATCAGGGCACTGCCTGATGCAAAGATACGGGCCAAAAGTAGCACCGTAGTTAATATGAAAGTCCAGTATTGTTGCACCTTGGACAGTTGTGTAATGCCAGCCTGTGTTACTGCAGGTCAACTATCCTCGTCACGTGGGTGATGGGGGGGAACTGGACGCGGTGGACTATGCAATCAAGACAGGAAGCCAGAAGGCCGTACAGCTGCTCCTCAAGGAATTGTGTGACGAAGACCCAAAGAAGAAGGCGAGAGTGAAGTGCACTGAGAGTCTACTGCACACCACCTCCAGTGGCAGGTAGGTACCTGTACTGCAAAATTGAAATGTACTTATTTTCATGTACTTAAATTTTCAAGGTATTTGCATTTCATGCTTTTTAACTGGAGTTTTAGTTTCACTAGTTTTAACAAAGTTCCTATTGAACCCATGTTATAAAACTATTTTATTGTACACGTACTTTTATTTTCACCATTTTGTTTCATTGCTAAATTATAAATGAAAATATAAATACAGTGGTCCCCTTCTTATAAAGCCACCCCCAAATGCAGTCAAAAAGTGGCCTTATAAGAAGGGTGGCCTCTCATGAGAGGGAGGATATAATGAAAATACCATATTTTCAGCACAAGAATGCTGGTCTTTCAAGAGGGATGGCCTTTGGTGAGAGGGGCCTTATAAGAGGGGGACTACTGTATAGCAAAATTAAGTGAATTTACAGCAACTCACATCCGCGTTGACAGCTTCATGTGTTCAGAATTATCTATTAATTGACACATTTAACTCATGCTGGGATGAAATTAATGAAATATGTCTCAAATCTGCTGCACATGTAGAGCAAAAGCAGCTGACTTGTATCCACCAGTTTCCCCTTGATGCATGTTGTGTGACATACGACTGCATTTGTTGGTCCATACATATGTCACATTTAAGTGTGTAATTGAGTTATAATTTCCCTGGGCATTTGTTGTCTGTAGTTAAGATCATTGAAGTGTTTTCTGTGGTGCATCACACTGGTGTCTGTCAGCTCTCATTTCTGTGAGTTTGCTGTCTTTACAGGTACAACCATCGCTCACTAGGCACGCCTGTAGTACGTGCGATCACCATGAGTCGGGGGAGCAGGGAAGGGAACAATGCCTTCACTAAGGTTAGTATTTAAATCCAGATATTAACAAAAATCAACTGAAATCATGATAAAATACAGCATTCACCTATACTTTTGCCTGCTAAAAGACCAATCTTGACAGCATTCACCTATACTTTTGCCTGCTAAAAGACCAATCTTGACAGCATTCACCTATACTTTTGCCTGCTAAAAGACCAATCTTGACAGCTTTCACCTATACTTTTGCCTACTAAAAGACCAATCTTGACAGCATTCACCTATACTTTTGCCTGCTAAAAGACCAATCTTGACAGCATTCACCTATACTTTTGCCTGGTAAACAGACCAATCTTGCATGTACCCTTGTAGTTCAGAAACCTGACATTTGGTACATGTATGCCTGGGAGCAGACCTTGACCATAATGGAAGTCAACAGAATTTGAATTAACTATAAGTAAATTTTAGTAAGACAGGAAATGGGTGTTATGTGTTGGTAACTCAGGCACTAGGCCGTGCTGCCCAGGTGGGGTGGAAAAGCCTGAAAATGTGTGGTCAGAATTTTTGCTGTCAGTGACCTGGATCCATGTTGTTCTGTTAAATAATGTGGCGTAGCTGAATCATTTTTTTATGGTAGGGTCCGTAATAGAAGCCACATAATCTGAGGATATCACTTTATCCAGACCTCTGGACTCCTTGTATACAGAAATCAGTGTATATTTGTAAGATTAATCAAGTTTCATGTGGTATGCCCGGAAAACTTAAGTCTGTTCCCATGGTAACTGGTCAGTATGAGAAGGTGTCACCTGAACAATAATTATGTGCATCATGTATCCCACACCTTTGATTAATACATATATGTATATATATATATCAGATGTCATATTCTCCCACACTGAGTACCAGTGTCAGACCATGTTTACCCTTTCTATTCATGATTGGTGACATTGTGGGTAACTTTCCTGACCGTTGTTGCAATTGTATTCTATTGGTAAATGCTAGAATGCATATCCCAGCATAAGATTAAATGTGGCACAGACTCCACATCTATGAGTTGCGGTCACCGACAATGGGATTATATGAGACTTGCGTGTTAATTTCACGCCACAAAGCGCTAGATGTCCCTTTCGGACAAAATTAGTGTTCTTTTCCGAGAAATATAAGTTTCTAATACCAAAGTTATATTCATTTAGTGCTTCCAAAACTGGAAATGAGAAGAAATTTCCATCTGCCTGTACTAAGTATTTTTTATTTCCAAAATGTTAGTAATATCCCACCTGCCCACACAAGCAGCTGGCCATATCTATGGGTACTGAGACAACCAGTGGCAAGAAATTAACCCTTTCAGTGCCAAATTTTGAACTGAGTCAACAGTTTTTCTCAGCATGCATTGCACCCAATGCGTGCCGAGAAAAGCTGTTGACCTGGGTATTCTGTCTGGAACTATGGGAATACTGGTGTTTGAATGAAAGGTCTTTTCACGAGGAATACAAATCTAGAATCCTAATGATAATTCAGACTTGTGTGACTTAAGTAGATCGACTCTAGACTTGCCTGCTAAACATCCGTTCTTGGCGGTCTACTACCCCCCAGCGAACGTCTGCCTTTCTTTGGCAGCGTCACTGTCTGGAAGCAGGCAGCGCCGTCCTGGCATCGCAGCCAGCGAGTGGCCAGGTGTGGGGATGCGCGCAGTGGATTGTGGGATAGTGACTGTGAGCGCCATTTTGTTTCTAGGCTATTACACGGCCCAGTGGGTATTGACCACACGCCGCTTAATTAACTGTTTGGGTTCACCTGCTGGGAAGGTGCGAACAACATAATGGGGGTAACGGGACTAACACCTCTGCTGTGCGATATCCAGCAGGGGTCACATTAAGGATTTTTCAGTGTGGGTCCGTTGGACCCATCTTTCTCCATTTTCAGAAAAAATAGTGGGTCCATGAACTGAATCTATGGGTCCAGTCTGAAATTGTGCAAACTGTATTTGATGTAATTTGATTAATTGATTTTATTTGGTATAATTGACATATATCACAATGATAAATATATAAAACATGCATGTAACTTAAGCCTAGAAATGAACATAACATAGGGTCTGTATGCTCACATAGGTAACTCATTATTATAAAATTTAAGATTGAATAAAATAAAAAGTTACCAATATGCCAACTTGATGTAAAAGGGTCTAAAAGTTGTTGACGGTACCAAGGATGGATTCAATCTACCCAGGAACCTGCTATTACGACTAAGTCTGTATAGCACATCCCTGGTCTACCAAAAAATTGGTTGTGAATGGGGCTTAAGCCCTAGCACGCTGCCACTGTGCCAGTATCTGGTGTTGTACACCGTGTGCCACCGGACAGTTTTTTAACTCGCTTGCACAACAAGCAGCATGTGTGATTGAACATGCCTGGGCTCTGTTATTTGTGCGATTGATTCCACTTGACGAAATTGTCAGAAATTATATGATTTATATTTCTGTGCACTTTCTATTTCAATATACCTGAAAAATTTGATACCGTAGGCGGTGTTAAGCGTCTGATCTTAATTGCGGTCAATTAATTCATCAAGCAACACGGCAGGCCCACAAGCCGTGCAACACACAAGCTGTCACGGGCATGCACCCAGGCATGGTTTTCCGCTACACATTTTTCCGGCCTTCGATCAAAATTTTTTTAAATTCCTACAGATTTGTTCCATTCAAACATTTCAATGAAATCATAACAACCGGTGTTTTTGAAACAAAATACCAATAACCACGTGAACCAACGGAGACAGTGATGAACAACATCGTGTTACGCTGTCAGTGTTAGGCCGGCTAATGCAAAATTTCGCTTCGTCCACGTGTAACCTTGCGATGACTAATCTGCGTATTTTCCTTGCCGTCCGTAATGAATTTTCACTCGTTCCTTTATCTGGGTCTAGATTTTTTCGATGGAACTGTTCTTGGTGAAAATGTGATTTGAAAATTTAACATCTTAGTCTAATAATCTTTGCGTGATACGACTTGTACCTTCCCAATATTGCGGACATGAGACAAGCACATGGGGAACAACGAATTTGATTGGACAGTGAGCGGCACGTGATCAAATCCACCCAATGAGGAGCCTGGAAGTGCTCTCAGCCTTTATATGAAGGTGAAGTGACGTCCATCCATTCCGATTCTGGCAAATTTTTGGAGGGATACCCCACGAATATTTTTTCTTAGCAAATAAGAGAGCTTGTTACATAGAAAGACGAACATCAGAGGATTCCATCAATATAATAAATAATCACGAGATTGATAATGGTCGATACAAAACACCGTGACCGCTTGGGGTAATTTTTGCAGTTGTATCTTTTAAAAATGCATCGCGTTTTTGTGCGTGCGTCCACAGAGACGCAAAATGACAATGTTTTATTAATTTCCAGGCGTCATTTCTTTATTTTTTGCGTCTATGACGCAGGACGCAAGCTTAATGTGACCCCTGATCCAGCTACTGTCCTGCCATGCACGGCAACTGTGTTACGCACTCAGCCCAGTTGTAATTACTAAATTAGCTGCCTACGAACAGCGTCAGTGTCACGGGAAAAAAAGAAAAAAATGGATGAGGAAAAATTCCGGGAAGTTCTTGAGGATTGTTGGCAAGAGATGGGAGTAAATTATCAGGCGACCAAACACCAGGAGCAAGCATTATTTAATGTTATTGTTGAGAAGAAAGACACTTTTGTAATTTCACCAACAGGCAGTAGAAAAAGCCGAATATTCCAACTAATACCTGACCTGGTGAAACGGAAAACGCCTATTCCAGCCAAACCTGTAGTAATCTTAGTTTGCCCGCTCGTAAGTCTAATGAAATCTCATCAGCAGGAACTGAGCAAGTCAGGGGTGTCGTCTTGTATTCTGGGTGAAGGTGACGACGGGAACATTTCCCGATCGCAATACACAGCACCCTGTTCCATTCTGACATCTTTTACTCCAGTAAGTCACAGATACACAAGCAGGTAAACCACGTTTGAGAAGGTGTCAATTGGATTACTCCCTTGGGTCCTCGACCTCGTGGAGTTATTTTGACTGCTGCGTGGGAAGTGACGTGTTGCTCGCATCTGATTGGACGACGCACAGCTCCTTAATAATGCAGTAGGCAACTTTCACGATAAGCTAAGTACAATTCATTGGCCCAGCGGCGCCTGACAACGTTATCGCCAGATCTGCTAATTGCCTCTTGAAATGGTATTGCGACACGGCCGGGCAGACTTTCGCTGGGGGCCAACATAGTGTATCGCCCCAAGAAAGTCTGCTTAGGAGGCAAACTCTAGACGTGAGTGGCACTGAAAGAGTTAATATGCATGGCTCATATTGATGTGTATTGTAGGACCTGCATCACCATGACCACAGTCAACAACTGGAGGCCTATGTCAAACACGCCATGAAGCTGGGGGTCAAGAAGGAGCTGCTCGATGTCATCTTTAGCGCTGGAGGTCAGAAAGAATTGCGGGATGTGAGTACCTGACCCCAAATAAGTCTTGTACGCAGGGATATTGATATGATTCAAAGCTGTGATTTTATTCATGTTCATACATGGGACACTGCCAGAAGATGAAAGATGATACCCTATTGTTGCATTAATTAGATTCAGCAGGAATTATAGATTCAGCAGGAATTACAGCTTGTTTACGAGCTGTCTGTAAGTGGTTGTTCACATTTTGGTAGCCACGCGTATCCTGATAGTCTGCCTTGGTTTTTTCAACACCTACATATAAGGTAGGCTTATCAGGGTTGAACAATCTTATTGTTTTAAAACTGATCAGGAAAAAGATAAGTGTGGTTCTGGTTATCAGGGTAACTTAGCAACATATGAATTGGTAAAAGATCTCATTCTGTGCTGAAGGACCTCACACCTAAATCAGCTTGTGGCTGGCTGTGGTGTGAGGGTGACCTGGCTTACTATTGACTCATTTCTTCTACCGACCAACAGAGGATGGAATGGAGTGAAACTTTACCCCACAGAAATATGTATGTATGTATGTATGTATGTATGTATGTATGTATGTATGTATGTATGTATGTATGTATGTATGTATGTATGTATGTATGTATGTATGTGTACTTCATTCTGCATGTTTTATATTGACAGCGTCAGGCTTCATACCAGAGCATAGTGGAGGCAATTCGCATGGGTCACCGCAAACTAGCAGGCAAACTGATTGAAGAATGGGAGAAACTGGGAGCTATGTCCTTCAATTTTCTACATAAAGAGGTTAGAAAAAAAATCTGAGAGAGTCAGTGCTTCTGTTGCCATGATAAACTTGCATATAACCAAAGCTGAATGGAAAAACTATAGCATCCATTTTATTTGTGTTACCAAATTTCAAATTGATTAAAATGATTAATTGACATGCATGTTTCACCAAAAGTTCCAAATATTAAATGTTCAAATTGTATAATTGCAACTCTTTATCATCTTCTATACGAGAACAAGGGCACTAATTTCAAGATAGCATGTTTTAAAATCCTCTCTTTTCAGCCTTAAAACAATTCCAAATTTATTAAGACCGCCTATCTCCACAGATCTCTTTTGGACCTCCTAAAGGGCTGGCCTCTCAGGACAACTTGCACTTTCGTAGGATTAGTGTGGTAGGAATTTGTATGTCAGGCATGAGCAATGTACAGTGTTACTTGTCTGGAGTAAGCAGAAAAATTAAGAGTTTCCAGGATGTTGGGTGCTCATTTTTTTGGTGCTGCATGCATATGTAAAAAAGACAGTTTATAATGGTATCATGAGTGTTATTTCCTTGTTTAAGGTGCTGCTGTTTGAAAAGCAAGAACTTCGAACTCTGAGGGCAGCCTCTGTCAAGAAAAAACCCTATGATAATGCCGGGGTAGGTGATTTGTTTTGTAAATTAGATCTACAATGTACCATATTTGCCCTATTAAGCATCCCTTTCCCTAAGTAGCACCTGTCTGTCCTGTTTTTCTGGGATGTGACAGAACTACCAAACTATGAATTTTTGGAACCAATTTAAGTGTTTTTCACACAGTCCCAATCAATATGTACTGAGAGAAAAGCCAGAAAATCTGAGCATATTGGGTACTAATTTGAAGGATTTTATGATTGATATTTGACTGGTGCCAAAGGTTGCAGGTTCGAGTCCCGCTTGTTCCGAACAAAAAATATATATTTTCAGCATTTCCTTAATGCTGGTGGATTTAAGTCCCTGATTCTGGAAATAAATGCCAACTCAGTAAATATACTGCATTACCGTGTTGATATGGCACTCGCACATAACTACATCCATTGAACCATTCTTTTTAGGAATGGGGATTTGGTCGAGTGGATATGTGCGTTTCCCATTTCAGCTAGGCGACTGGTGCCAAAGGTTACGGGTTTGAGTCCCGCTCGTTCCGAACAAAAAAATGTATGTGTTTGTGTATGTGTATGTACACATTGTATGTGTATTTGGATGTATTAAAGACCAGCTAAGTGCCATTATTAATCGGACCGTTTGACATAACAAGAATACTTGTTACAGCACATATTCTTTGTCTTTGCGTAACGCATTTTGAGATGTTTTAAGTGTTATGTAGATTAGGTAACATATGACCGAAGTTACTCTTTATTCTGATGTATTGCCCTTGTTCATTTCTCACCAGGTGGAACATTAGACTTTGGAGAAGTCCTTCCCTCATGTTGTTTTGTCCCACATTGGCAGTAAAAATTGAGTGCAACAAATATTTTGCATACAATGAAGGTGCAGAGTTACTGGGAATGCCTTGGTGCAGACTGATATCTGCAATTGATAGCCACTTGAGGGTGCAAGTGCGTGCATCTTACTGGAAAAGGGGAAATCCCATCTAGCTTCATTTCTTTGTGGTAGCCACCATGACATGAATGACATCAAGATCAAGAGGAACCCCTGTACAAGCCTAATAATAGCACAGAGCAAATTTTTTCATCAACAGAAGGCGCTGTGCTGCACATCTATATCAGTCTGAGCCAAGTCCTTCCCTCCTGCGCTACGATTGTTTGTGCAAGTAACTTTGTACATTTAAGGCAGGCAAAATTATCATCACTTTCAATTGTCACTGCCAATGTAGGCCTAAACAACCTGAGGGAAGAAGGACTTGTCCAAGTCTATGTGGAACATGTCAAAGGTAACTCCTTACCTGTACTTTGGTGTGTAAATGTATATTGTGTGTTAAAACTGATCTGACACAATGTCTGTCGCTGACAGGTCACTCCCATACACTGCGCTGCCATCAATCCCAACGTCAAGTACCTGTCCCACCTGTTGGCCGTGCTGCCTGAATACAACATCGTGGACAGGAATCAGCGCCGACCAATACACTACGCCGCCGTCTGCGAGGGCACAGGGCCCCTGGAATTCTTACTCAGTCGGTGTGTACTCTATATGTCTATAGTCAGGCTGTCATTTTGATGAATATGACTTGCCAGAAGGTTACAGTTTGACTGGTGAATTCTTATGCAGCAGTTTAGTGGACTGGTAAGGTACCTGGTCAGTCTGTACTGAAGCTCCTTTGTGGGTACTAGGGTGGGAGACTACTAAGCATTACTCATCCAGGAGCTTCAGCAGCTGGTTCTCTGGCTGTAGTGGGTGGCTAATAGGTCATATACAGTACCTCAACCCACCTCAAAAATACAAATCCTGTGAATATTTGCTTGAATGCCTGGTGGAATTCACCGAGGAATTAAGACTGAATCAACAGCTTTCATTGGTGCGAGTGTCCAACCCATGCCAAGGAAAGTGGTTGGTCTTGGGGCATGTTATCTTGAGAGGTCTCATCAGCAATTTTCATGCAAATTTTATTTCATTAGCATTGAAATTAGTCCAGAACATTGAAGCAGACGATGTTTGACCACTGGTCAGTTTTGGCCGGGTTAAAGGGGAAAGGGTAAAAAGCCTTTTTCCAGTTTTTACACTTTAATTTAAAATGTAGACCTTAGTTTGAGGTACCTCTCTTAATGTAACCATACCAGTATTAAAGAGAATGTAGCCCAGTTTCAGTTCTGTTCTGTTCGATTTCAATTTAGTATCCAGTCTGCAAGTATTGATGCCAACATATTTCTATTCAACACATGTAGAATTGAGATCAGAAGTGACAAAACCAGAGTCTGACCTGATCTGTCGTAATCTGCTGATATGCTTGTATTGAAATAAGTGTCAGTGTCAGAGAATATTTGTCCATCTGTTACCATTGCGGACACTGTAACTTGAATAAATTGAGCTACCACCATGAAACTTGCACCGTGGAACCATCTCATGGAATGCTCTCGTGAGTTTGACATTCAGTGACCTTGACCTATTTTCAAGGTCACCAGGGGGTCAAGACATTGGTGGCTGAGGGGTCTTGAGGGCATTCGCCAGCTATATTTGTTGTTGCAATCTTGATGGTTGCTAAAGTCAACATGCCAAGCCGTTGAAGGGTAAATGCTGAGTTTGATTGTTACAGAGGCATCAGTCCCGGTGAAACGGACACGATGGGGTTCACACCTCTCATGCTGGCTTGTATAGCAGGCAGGACCAAGAACGTGGAACTTTTGCTGGAACGTGCTAAAAATGGTAAGAATGCAACTCTTTGATTGCAATGAAACCTTCTGATGTGTGCACTTTTGGATGACAGTCCTCTAGTGGAGAATATTAGTATCAACAATGCTAAGATGTAGGAGGTAACAGCAGCTAAGAGGGTATGATGCATTTGTGGTGAACCAATTAAAATAAAAGCCACTCATGTTGATTTATCCAAAGTATAACGTTAAAGCTGAAGAGCCAAAGTAACCATGGTAACCATCAACTGTTTATGGTTTGACCAGATCCTACCATTGTAAGAATTTAGATTCTCTGGGTAAATGGTTATTAATAACGTACATTTCATGTCTTGTGATTATGGTTAAGTGCAGTGATTTGCTTATTACAACAAAATGATATAACAGTGTAGGAACTGTGGAAATACAAGTATTACAGTCAATCTGCTTAGGAAGCAATTTGCTTATTACAACAAAATGATACAACAGTGTAGGAACTGTGGAAATACAAGTATTACAGTCAATCTGCGTAGGAAGCATGTCAGTCTCCTTTATGGAGAGAATTTTCACGTTTAGATATTAGTCACAGAACATCTCAATGATCAAGTAAAAGACATTAGTAACATCGAGCCCTCACCAGGCGCCTCGGTATGCATTGCATACACTGAGCTGACTTTGCTGTAAGCTTGTATCTGTGTATAATTGTGTGTAGTTTCCATCACCACTGGGTTTATAAGCCAAATAGCAATCTTGGCTGAGCATACTCAGTGTTGCCTGTGTAGACAGACCCTTCTCACCACAGTAACTTCAAAGTTTTCTTTTCTTTTTTTTTTTCGGACACTATGGCGATACAAATTTAGCCCCTTTCAGGTATCAGTGTTGTAAATAGCAGAGCAAGTTGATCTGTCTGTGCAGGCAAGCTCAGTCAGGTGCATTCGTCTGTTAAGGTTACTTAGAGGCCATTCAATGCCGAATCACCCACTTAACTCTTACAGAGCCAATTTAGAGACTGAGTCAACAGCTTTCCTTGGGGCACTTTCCGCGCAACGCGCGGAAAGTGCCCCAAGGAAAGCTGTTGACCTGGACCAAATTTTTCACTGGGAACATAAGCATGCTGGTACTTGAATGAAAGGTCTTTTATCGAGGAATATGAATCTGGAATCATTACAGTAATCCAGCTTCATCAGCACAGCTTAAGCCGTGACTGGCACTCAAAGGGTTAACATAGAAATGTACACAGGTAAAACATAAAACTTTGAAAAGAAATGGTACAGATAACAGCTTCATTTATTCATAAGTTTGCTAGTGGTTGTCATCAACTATAGGCTATACAGTTTTCATATATCTGTAAAATTAGTCCCAAGTAATTGATAAAAATGAGGAGTTTGATTCAGGTTACCCGGGTAACTTAACAAGTTGAATGGGGAAAGGACAGTCACTTCCTTTGTTGAATGACCTCTGACCTCGATCAGTCTGTGGCTGGGCTGAGATAGCGACTTGGCCTATTGCATCAATAACCAGTCTGTCAAAGTGAGGCCTGTGATCTGTGTTTCAGAGGAAGCAGGCAAGAAAAAGAGCAAGCACACAGATGAAGATGACGGCGAGTCGGCAATAGCAGACAAGTACGGCCTGGGGGGTATTGACCGACCCAACCGAAATAGCTATTGTCCGATACATTTAGCCATACAGAATGAACAAATGGTGAGTATGGCCTTGCTTGTGATTTCTGGCATCGCTGAAGCTCATCCCAAGAAGTTCTGCTATTTCTGGAAGTTGCAGACCTCTCAACAGACTTTGACAGGACATAGGGAGATAGCTGGTTTGGTGCAGGAGATTTTAGATTTAACAATGAATTGAGGAAAACAGTGGATTTTTGTGTGGGATTTTGTCCAGTTTAGGCCACATTTTTGGCCTGCTAAAACAAGACTTAAAAATCAGAGACTGCAGCAAGTTTGGGAAACTGCACTGGTATGAAGTTGGGACAAGCAGATTGTGAAGTGTTCAAATTCAGAACTGGCTGGTGTCATGAAGTTGGCCAGACTATCCCACAGGCTATGTTGTGTATCAAGCTGGGACTGTAACGTAATTGGCGTGTCCTTATGTCTGAACTACTGTACTAGGCTTGCTATGGACCACAGTATTTGATACAACCTTGGTCTCTTTGTTTAAAGAATACCCTCTGACTCCTTGCACTCAACTTTTTGCCCCTCAGAAGAGCCACATGTCTGTGGCAATTTGAAGAATTACTGTAGAAAACAGACAAATAAATGCTCCTCAAATACGCAGCTTGTATGGAAATAGTGCTCAGATCTCCTCTTCTGTAGCTTTGATAGTTGCTACACTGTGTGTGAAATTCAAGTACATGTATCTACTTTCAGTGGCATTTTAAAAATAAACACCCAAGTCTGTGTTTCCATGTACAGTGTACATGTACATATATAAAGGGAGTCTTTGGCAGATTTTAAAGTTTGGCCTACCATTTTGATCCCTGGAAATTTTACCCATAATCCCTGAAATGACCCTTTGAAGTTCCATGTAGGCTTCAGTTCCTGTTGAACAGACATGTTTTTGTCACACAGATATGGAAAAAATGTCAAAACATCACTTTTTGGTTCAGAATTACACAGATGACATGACACTGTGGCTGCTGTTTGTGCAATTGACATATTTGACACCATTGTTGTGGTCAAATTGATGAGCCACAGTTTACCATTTGCGAGAGCCTACCTTTAAAGCTTGCAGTTTAAACATGGGGCATACATGATGACTTCTTGTATCAATATCAGTGTTTGTGTTGATAACATTGCTATTAATTGTTTAACAGTTGAATTTATTATACTGGCTGTTTTTGCAAATGCAACAAATTTTGCTCTTGTGTGGCAAGGGATCTGCCCTTTACATATGTGTACTTCCTCATTAACCCTTTCCCCCTTGAATTGAGACTAAGTCAACAGCTTTCCTTGGCATGTGATCTTTATAAGTCTCATATACATTTCTCAGTCAAATGGTTTTTCATAACTGTTGAAATTTGTTGAAAACACTGAAGCAAACGACATTTGACCACCAGCCGGTTTTGGCCAGTTTAAGGGGGAAAGGGTTAAATGATTCAGGTCAGAGCAGCACCGCAGCAAATATCAGTGTCCCGTATGATGTACATGTATGTTGACGCCACCATTGGTCTGTTGGCAGGGTGTCTTAAAGGTGCTTCTGAAGTATGGTGCCAGCGTACAGAAGGTGTTGTCTGCCGGGAAGGGCAGGATGACTCCCCTGATGCTGGCCTGTCAGGTGGGCAGCATGGACATGGTGCAGCTCCTCATCAAACACGGGGCAGTTATTGAGTTCAAAGGTAATGTAGCAATGGCATAAGCCAAGAGACCAGAGGTAGAGGGCAGCACTGGTAGCAAACGAGGTCACCTGACCTGTTCTGACCAATACTGTCGTCTGGGTGGGTGACGTGCTAGCTCTTGACCGGTAGTGTCGTCTGCATAAACTGACTGCCAGATTCTCGTCAAACTAGGTGGGGACAAATCGTGGGTTGGTCTGTACAAAGTTTCTTGAACAGGTTGGTAGTGCACTGAATTTTGGATTTGTCATTATTATTACTTATTTTTTTTATTTCAGTATCTTTGGAAAGTCCTCCAAAATTTTCTGGGAAACCGCTTGGGAAGCTCCTTTTAAAGTGCACACTTCTTAACTTCACAAGACCTTAATTGATCAACAGAAGGAACAGTAATTTTTTTAGTGAATTTTGTTGTGGTTTTGAATTTTCTACTTCTACTCAGCCACAAGCTGGGTTCTATTCAAACTTGGCAGAAATGAAGCTTGACTCAATCTCCAAAAAAAGTTTCACTCGATGGCTGTTGGAATAGCCTCTCCTCAGCTGACCCTGATATGTTCAACCCAAAATAATTCCCACTTTGAACTCAACTGAGCTGAGCTTCAGCTGCAGCTTGAACTGAGCTAAGATGAGCAGAACTGAGCTAAGCATAGATTTGAACTGACAGAATATGAATACAGTTAATGTCCCTGGATACTGTTTCTGTGCTTAACTTTGTGAGTTTATTTTACCATCCTGCCCAGGTACATCCCCACCAAATTTGAAGTGGATCTGGCTTGTCCCCATGTGTTTTACTTGCTGTGCTTTTGTTATAGATTTAAATGATTTTTAATTAAGGAGAAGTTACTACACTGGGATATTTATAACAGATCAGGGTGAAACTTGTAAGAATACTATTAGTTATTCACTGTTTTGGTGTGAAATACAGGAAGTATCTCCCCCAAAGACAGCGGTAATACAGCTGTCTTGGGGGAGATACTTCCTGTATTTCACACTAAAACAGTGAATGACGATTTTATCCCATTTTTGATGATGTAATTTCATGCCCCAAAAATACACATGTTCAACCCGCTGCTGCTGCAGTTCACTTCACAGTCCGCCATCATGTTGTCGTCTGCAGCGCGTCAAGGCTTGTACCGCATGACAGAGACTTCTGGTGGCTGATCGATGCACTAACCAGATAGGGAGATACAGCGAGAATACCGCTGTATTCCCCGGCCAGTTACGAGAATACCGCTGTATTCCCCGGTCAGTTTCAGGAATCGCGCTGTATTTCACCTTTGCAGTAATTAATGCACAAATAAGGGTAATACAAAGAGTGTACCATAGCTATTAACCAATCAGAAGCCAAGATTCTATCAAAAATAGGATAATGATAGATGTCAGCCTGGAATCAGCTAATAATTTCCCAACAGAATCTCTCTCTTTGTAAAATTCTGTTCAGTGATAAAATTAAGTAATTAAAACTAGGTCAAGTTTTTGTAAGACTGAAAATGTTAGGTTGTAATTTATGGCTACATCTATCAAGTTGAGACTTTAACATTGGCTGCACGGTTGGCGGAGCTGCAACACGCTCACCTTTACCTCTGCGACCCGAGTTCAATTCATGGTGAGGGAAGTAAGTGGAAATGGTTTCTACCACTCTGACTGTGCATGATGGTTTCCTCCGAGTCTTTTGGTTTCCTCCACCAAACAAGTATGTAGGAAAGTATACACCATCATCTGTGCCATAGAGAGTGATTACTGTAGACTTGGCCTGTTTTGCAATCCATGTAAAAGATATGGGTTTATTCTTAAACCCTTTCAGTGCCAAAATTTTTAACCGAGTCAACAGCTTTTCTGGGCAGGCATTTGGGTGCAATGCGCCCAGTGCTTGCCGAGAAAAGTTGTTGACTTGGGATATTTTTCTGGAACTAGAGGCATGCTGGTACTTGAATGGAAGGTTTTTTCACAAGGAATGCGAATCCGAGATCCTAATGATAATTCAGACTAGTTTGACTTTGGTAGATTGATCTTAGGCATGATTGGCACTGAAAGAGTAAACATTATGTATGCAGCAATGTGAATTCTGTGAGCATAGCAATGGGCATACAAGATGGATCACTTTGTACTGTGTACAGACAAACTGAAGAGGACAGCACTGACCCATGCGGTGATGTGTGGCCATACTCACGTGGCCAGCTACCTGCTCAGCTTGGGCAGCAACCCCAACCAGGCGGACACTTCAGGCAACACCTGCCTGCACTACGCTGCTGCCTACGGCTGGTACTTCTGTCTCAAAACCCTGCTGGAAGCAGGGGCTGAGCCAGACACTCCCAATGACTGGAAGGTGAGTTTACCACTTGTGAGTCTTGGTCCTGTTCATACTGGTATAAGTACACGTTTAGAGATGCAGGATGAATTATATGGAGCGAAAGGAAATGACTCGCCTCCATTTAAGAAATTTCATTCTCTGTCTTCCTAGGGCAGGGGTGCAAGAAAGGACGGCTTGTCAAAAAGTTTTTGAGGATATATGCAGTATTCACGGTCAATTCACTTAATTTCATATTTTTGCTTAATATCCTGATAGTGAAGGCACAAATCCATGAAAGTACAAAGAGTATTTTTACATCTAGGTTTAATGGCACAAATCCATGAAAGTACAGAGTATTTTAACATAGGTTTAATAGTACAAATCTATGAAAGTACAAAGATTATTTTAACATAGATTTAATAGCACAAGTCCATTAAAATACATAGGGTATTTTAACATAGGTTTAACAGGAAGAATGTCCAAAATAGTGAAATTAAAGCTCCAGTTAAATATGTGCAAGGCAAAAACCATGAAACTTGATTCATGTGAAAATAAGTACATTTATAGTCCTGCTAACCTGCTCAGTTAAAACAAATCATTTTCTGTTCATGTATTTTTAGGCCATTTGAAGGCAAGAAGAACAAAATTGTACTTAAGTATTTGGTTCCCCCTTTTTTAACTGCAGGATAAACTTGCTATGTTTGCAGGTGACACCCCTGGGTATTGCCTTCCTCAAAGGCCATATGGGGCTGGCTGACTATCTGCTCAAACACTGTAGTGTGGATGTCAACATCCGGGATGAAAATGGTGAGCCGTTGTCATTTGTGGCGTCCACATTTCTTTGACTGACATATTTTGCGGTGCAGATAAACACCTATCAGAAACCAGGAGAAAAAGATGATAAATACAAGCGAAAAAAAAAAAAAAAGATGGGTCTTTTCAAAGATAGTGGATGTATCTGTCACTAGCAACAGTGTCCGCAGCATGTAGATACTTTCAGCAGACAGCGGTGGTACGTGGCAGTGACAGGCAGGAATTGGTGGTATTTGGTAGTGAATCCCTGAATATGACAGCAATTATTGGTAGTAGTTGATGGCAATTGACAAAAGGAGAGAGTCTTTGGTGGGTGAGTGGCGGCATTTTGCAGCAGTAGGCAGCGTTTGGCGATGTCGTTCGCTGCAAAATCCTGCTAATCATTGCCAGGGGGCACCACTCACTGCAGTCGACAGGGGGACGAGTTGATACACCACCAAATAAATATTGAATAAATAAAAACGATTGGGGAACAGGCCGCCTTAAACCACCCAAAACCAGCTGGGGGTCAAATGTTGGCCTTAGTACTAGTTTCAAACTAATTTCAACAGTAATGAAAAACAGTTTGACTGAGAATTGTAGATGAGACCTATCAAGATAACATGCCCCAGGTCAACAGCTTTCCTTGGCATGGGCTGGGCGCTAAGTGTTCAACCTATGCCAATGAAAGCTGTTAGCGCAGTCTTAATTCAAGGGGGAAAGGGTAAACTTCATAGAAGAACATAACTCAGACCATTAAACAAGAGCAAATTAGTCATCTCAGTAGATTTTGTATGTTTAATGTACAGATGTAGGATGCTTGACAGTTTTGACTTGGTACAGGTTTATTCTTCATTGCACTTTGCTAGCATACCGGTGAAAGGGAGAAGCTTTTTCCAGCATTTACTTTAAATTTACTGTTGCTAGTGAATGACAGGGGCACCAGTAGAACTGTAAAACATAACCTGCGCATTATGTTTGTGGTCACATACAGGTATGACTTTGGTGGCCCATGCCTGCAGTAGTCCAATGGTGGCAGGTCTTGTGGAACAGGTGCGCTACCTGGTGGAGGACTGTGGAGCTGATACGACCATTGAAGATGTCAATCAGAACACGCCGGTACGTTGTCAGTTTTTGCAGTCGTGATCGTAAAGTTGCAGTTGGCATTTGAAACAAGCATCACACTGTCAGATACTCTTGCACATTTGTATGAAACCTGTACCATAGCATTAAAATTATATTATTGGGTCACCCATAACTGTCCATGTGTGGCACCAATGACGACTGATAAACTGTACAAGTGTTAAATACTGAAGGACAGAAAATAGATGAAGGTCTGTTGTGTTACAAAGTGGAATGTTTGTGAAACGAGGGAGCTCAACGTGTGTTTCTTGAGTCTGTAGTCTTACAAGTATATTGAAAACGAGCGTCTGGTGATAAGCATTTCTCACTGATGGTAACAGAGGACTTGGACCGCTAAGTACTGCACAGACACATTGCACCAGTATATACATTTGTTGAATATCTTGCCTGACATTTTTGCTTATATTGTTGTAAATTAGCAAAGTGAATACCATGTTGACTTCGAATGCCATTCATACAGTGATAGGTCGTGTGGGTTGTTATTGTTTGTGCATCTATGAAAGTCATGATGATGTGGATGTAAGCAGTATATGCGTGGAGTACTCCTAATCTGTCATTCTGCACATTGGCTGGTCTGTTTTGCTATTGTAGCTCCACCTGTTGGCTGCCAACAGCACTAAGCTTGCCGGGTTATTCTGGGTAAGTTGCACCAAAACTTTGTCACAGCAATAGTTTGCAGAGGACTTGTGTAAGGTGCTTTATGTGTATATCTGGATGTTGTGTGAAGTAGCACATTCAAAATTTGTCTCGGCAATTCTTAATGGGAAATAGCACAAATGCATCATGTTCAACAAAACTGTTCTGCTTTCTGAGAGTAGCCTGCAAGAGAGGGTCTTGCACTTCAAGGCTTTTGGTAACAACAACGACAGCGAGAAGTCACATGACCAGGTTTCCACCAGCTGGGTAGTACTTTTTGTGTGACACCAAGCAGTATGTATCACTACACAGGACAGCAGGAATTTCTGAAGGAAAGCTGCCCATGCATTGTTCATCATTATGTCTACACTGGACTTGACAAACTGATTTCTTTGGTTACTTTGATTATAGATAACATACAATTATGTAATATGTATGCACAATAAATATTCTTGCACTTAAGTAAGAATGAAGTAATCTGATTGGTTATCAGCCGTGTGACATTCGATGTGGCACCACGAGGACCCTTGATGATGGGTAAAATTTTTTAGATCAATCACATGCCTAAGAACATGATCCCAAGCCATGCATCTCTCCTTGAACGATTATCGATGTGGATCTTACCTTTTACACTTGAAATAGCAATTTATGCCCTGAATTAATATTTTCCCTTGAAAGATTATATCCTTCCTCATACTCTTATCCATGATGGTGCTTGAATAAGTCAGACTCTTGTGATACTTATGTGAGATCACCAAAGGGAAGCCCTTGTCTGCCATTTTGATATCACGTCTTCAAGTGATTACACTAAAACCTCTCGAACCTCTCTATACTGAACACCATTTCTTGGTCCCAAATATATACTTCCAATGTAAACAAACTTTCCTATACTGAACACCGCTATACTGAACACTTTTTTCCGGTCCAAAGGGTGTTCAGTATTGGAAGGTTTTACTGTATATCACTGTATGTCACAAGGTAATCTCAAGGAGGGCATCTAAACCAATCAGATTAGTGCCTGTATAATTAGCCATGTGTGAATAAACATTTAGCCATGTGCTGTTGTTCGCAAACACAAACATTGATGCGTTCAGGTTTGCCCTGCCTTCTACAAACTCGGCGCACTATGGAATCACCTGAGGGACCTGCAGGTCCATTCAGGAGTGTGTAGTGCAACCCCTTGATCACAAAAAGTAAACTTTCAGTGCAAGAAAAAAATGTTGACCTGGGTGGTGGGTGACAGACCGAATGTCACCCCAAGGAAACCATCATGAACTTAGGTCTCGGTTGATAATGGTTTCCTCGGGGTGACTTTCAGTCTGTAGCCCACTAGCCAGGTCAAGATTTCTATAACATCAAATCCAATGTGCAACGTATTTTTTACATGTACAACACATGAAAGAAGTCACCATCTTATTACTTTCGGTAAAAAAGTTACCCACTTGGTGATTCAGAATTGCAAATAATAATAATAATAATGATAATAATAATAATAATAATAATAATAATAATATATGTATGTATGTATGTATATTCTTTATTATATTATATATATATATATATATTATCATAATAATATTAATAATAATAATAATAATAATATTAATAATTTGACTGCAGACCCTCTTTTTGTGGAAGATTTTTGGAAGTAAAACAATAACACGGACTCACTTTTCATGTAAAATCCAGAACCCCCTTTTATTTTTTAAACTGGAGAAAAATTAAAATGGGAACTTTTCAACATTTCTAGTGAAACCCAAAAGATTTGATATGAAACTCACACAATTACTTGACATCATTCAAGTAAACTGCATAGCTGTACATGTACATATTGAAGATGACATAGGCCATATCCCAGTACACTTGGGGCACACACAAA
>OZ026615.1:6221402-6256402 GCA_964020975.1 Hermodice carunculata | reverse complement strand
TGCAAATGCGACATCAACGCCATAGTTCAGAAGAGACATTATGCAAGTGAGCTGGAGAGGCCTACGGAGGAAAACAAGCAATATGGCGATGAAGGTGAGGACAAGATAGTTCCTGCAAAGCTCTGTAGCAATGATGAACATATTGTACATAGTATTTCGTATCCAGGACAGCCTTCTTTATTGCATTGCCCTTCAGGGAAGGTGGGCTATATAGCTTTGCTCATTTCATTAGATTTGTCATTAATCTAGAAAGGAAAAGTGAATGTCAGATCTGACTTTTTTGTTTTTATCACATTTATCACACTGCTTTGAGTTGTGGTTAAAGTAGGTTCCTAAAAAAATGCTCCAAGTAGGATGGCTACTGTTATTCATAAATGGTCAGGATGGGATGGAGATGGGGTGACTTTCATATTAAATCAAAGGAAAAAAAAGATTGAATTTTTATGTGTTATATTGTCCAAAACAGACTAGATTGTTAACGAACACGAGGCAAGAAATGGAGGACTCCTACAGTAACCATGAAAGCCATGCATGTATATTACTGAATTGAACTTATGAATTTATATATATATACTTGGCATAAAATGGCTATCAAACTTGGTGGAAGAAAAAAGTATTAATTGCTATTTCAACTACCACCGTTACCTTTTGAACATTTTGCAGGAAAGTTTTCTGCAGTGCGGCTGTTGCTGACTACAAGCTCCAAAGAGCGACCAGTCAAGAGTCCAGGACTCTCGGATAAAGACCCGAAGGACACGAGGCCTCTGTTGTCTATGCTGCTGGCCAGGAAGCCGAACCTTAACACTATAGACAAACATGGTCGCACACCACTTCTACAGGCTATCCTTATTAGTGATGCCAACTGTGCCAAAAAGTTGGTAAGTAGCGCAATGATAATTATACTCACTCCAAATTTACATCTGTGAATGTTTTGCCGTATCAATGTAGACTATACCCTCATAATTTTGCACAGAAACAAGTCATCTTAGGTCCCAACTAAGATCACAAAAGCTGATTTGGTCTTCTATTCAAAATCATCCATACAAGTGTGATTTTGAATAGAAGACCATTTTTGGCTCATGATGATACAGTGATACCTGCTCTAAGGTTACCTCCAAGACCCTTAGGTGTATTGCTCTGTTAAATACAGTGAAACTTTATTATAACAACACTCAAGTACCTGAAATATTCACTTAATGGCATAATTTATGAGGTACGAAAAGTTCATTTTCTTCTTTGGTTCATTTAGCTGATATAATCAGTTAGCTGACACACTTTTAAGGGAACAGGTGGTGTTGTTATAACATTTTTCACCATACACCTTTAAGACTGCCTTTTGCTGGTAGTAGGGGTGTTCTCATATAGCAGGTGACACTGTACATAGTCTAAATGCTGGCAGTGAACAGAACAAAATACTGGACATTGATAGTGTTTGAACTGACAGTTTGGTTCATTAAATTCCTTCACATTAAATACAAAAAAAAAAAAAAAGTAGAGAAGTTGAGAATAAGAGATTTATCCTGTACGTTACAGATAGAGGGGAACGCAGGTGTAAATGTAGCTTCCCAGAATGAGGAGGACGATGCTTTGGCCACCCCACTCATCCTGGCTGCCAGGTATGCCATGTTTATTGTCACACATTATCCTGCTAATGACTGTCTCCATCCTCCACACACACATGCTATTGGCCACCTCTTGCACTAAACTCTTTCAGTGACGGTCATGTCTAAAAGTCGAAATAATAAAGTCAAACTACTCTGAATTATCATTAGGATCTCCGATTTGTATTCCTTGTAAAAAGACCTTTCATTCAAGTACCAGCATGCCTATAGTTCCATAGAAAATATCCCAGGTCAACAGCTTTTCTCAGCTTGCATTGGGTGCAATGCACCCTATGGGTGCTGAGAAAAGCTGTTGACTCAGTTCAACATTGGGCACTTGAAGAGTTAACAGTTAAAAACATGAGAGAAAAGTCATGAACAACCTAGGTTTAGTGTACACCAGTAACCATAATACAATCTTCACCTGAATATATTAAACCCGATTTTCTGACATATCTCCAGTTGGTTCCATGCATTTTTGAAGACAGTTGGGACATGTTCAACACTTAAAATTCCAGAACCAGTAAAACGAGGCTAACTGTATAGTAACCGAGATTACCTATCCTTGGCTACACATAGTTGGTGTTCTGTGTAATTTTCCATCAATTTACCAATTGTAATGTAAAAGTTTTCAGTTGGATATTTGAGGAGGTAGACGGAGGATCCATGGTAACTCATAGCTCTATGGTCATCAGAGTAGTAATCATCGTGTGTTCCTGTTCAAGTAATTAATATGCATTTTTTAAAAAAAATGATGGTCATAGATTTTCTTTTTTAGGTAGGCAGTCATGGCTCAAAGATAAGGACTGCTAGTTTTACGTGGTAGGCCTGATTTAGAGTGATACACTATTTCAGTGACAGCTGCACGTACATGTGGCCCATCTGACATCATTTAAGCCACAATAAAATACACGCGAGGTGATCATCACTGTTCAATTGTAGTTTTTGAGCAAAAAAAAAAATGAATAAAATGGAACTCTGCGGTTCGTACTTGCAGGAAGGGGTTGAACCAGGTGGTCAAGATGCTGGTGACGAAGGGTGCGGACACCAAGGCCAGGGACAAGGCAAACAACACGGCGTTACATATGGCAGCCCTCAACAGAGCTGGTAAGAGCAAGTTCTCTTATGTGCAATAACTCTGATCAAAACAGGATATGGTGAAACTTGTAATTTAAGACCAATGTCCTGCAGGGAGCCTGTTTCTTCTACAACGACTCTGTTTTACTTGCTGTCCAATTGTAAACTGCCTGCTGTGAAGGACAAGAAGACCAGATTCGCAGACCAGTGGAGTCTGTGGTTCTTTGTAACATGGTTCCCAGTACATGACAACTCGTGTTGAGACAGAACTTTAATATTTGCACAGCGTCACATACCAGTAGAAGTATGACATACATGTACAGTGAAACCTGTCTTAAAGACCACCCTGGGGACAAGCAAATGGTGGTCTCTCCACAGAGGTGGTCTGTCACAGAAAGTACAAATAACGTGAAAAATACTATGGAAAGTAGCCTGCAAAGGTAGTCTTTGAAGCAGGTGGTCTATTATTGAAGTTTTCTCTTGATAGACATAGCACATATTTTGTCTACTCGATGTATTTCACTAAGGTGTAAACACTGTAAATTGCTTTATTTTCGCATGTATAAATTTTCACAGTTTTTGTATTTTTGACATTTTCTTATAGTTTTGATTTCACTATGTTGGGTTTAATTTCTATTCAGACAATGTTGAAGTACTAGTTCACTGTGTCTTTATTTTAACGGACTGTGCCATCAGCGAAATAAGAGTACAGTGAAGTTAAAGCAATTTACAGTATAATCATGTTTACCATGATTCAGTAGGAGAATCTATCTACAGTCATATTTATCAATTTATTAGGTCATACTCAGTAGTTTGGTATTGTCAGAATGCTTTTATTTCCAGCTTCAGCAGATCCTGTTGCCATATGTAAATTCTTGGTTCAAGGATCAGCAGAGATAAATGCCAAGAATGACCGGCAGAGGACTCCACTGCAGCTGGCTGTCAATGCCAACAGTGGTGGCATTGATGTCTCCACAGAACTGGAAGAGTTCCTTGTAGAATCTGGTGCTGACCTCTACTGGCGGGATGTGAGAGGACGACTGCCTATCCATTATGCATTTATCAAAATTGGAAGGTATGGGAACCACAAAAAAAAAAAAGATATAGTATGTGACTATGTTACTTATTCAAAAAAGTTAGTGAAATTTGTTCTAAGAAAACTGTCAGAAATATTTTTTTGACTTTTCATGCTACACATACCTGTCCAATAACAGCTAGGTGTCCTTCACAGGCAAAAACAAACATATCAGCATTTCATGGGCATTAAAAAAATGTGAACCAATACAAATTTTTATGTAGGGCCTCTCTTTTCGAGGATGCTCTTTGAATGTTAGTCTCTGAATTTACACGAGTTTCAAATTTCTTTTAAAAATCATTCGTTAATAAAAAGTATGTTGAACTAATCTTTTGTATTGAAATCTGCATTACTAGAGACCCAAGCTGACACACTATTCTCAACTGCTTATGTCTGTGTATTGAATGTTGACTGGCAATTCAAAGTGTACCAAGAATATGGTGCCTCTGTGAGATTATTTCAGTTCGTCATAAGTTTGTTATAGCCAATACTTGTGTATGCAGTTTGAACTTGTGACGACCTTTATGAGTAGCGTTAAGTTGACACAAGTGCGTGACGACCTGTTTTGCAGTCACAGAGAGACCTCGCACATAGACCCCATAGAACTGTGCACCTACCTGACCACTGCGATGAAGGGACACAACATAGACATACAGGACAAGTTTGGGCAGACACCACTGCACTGTGCCGCACACAGAGGGGCTGCCGTCTGCTCCATGCATCTCTTACAGGTGGGCGTCTGACAGCAGCATCATGACATGTTGCCGTTGTCTTGGCACCGTACAAATGCAGCCTCACTTTGATCAAGTTTTAAGATGCCACAAGACCTCATCAGTCTAAGAAGTCAATTACTGAAGTCATGATGATCACAATTATATTTTCATCACAATACCATATTGTGTTGGCTTATGATGTAAGAAGTGTTATTAGTATGTGCCTAGGAATGTTCGTGGTAAAAATGTCTTTTCATCTCCAAAGCAGTTTTTGTTCTCTTTTTTTTTTTTTTTTTTTTGCCCACTTATATCTGGCCTGGCTGCAATGAACTGTCCACAACAAAACTTGAAAATTGGATGTTGAAAATATTACAATCAATTTCTGAGCTCCCAAAAGGACAGCTGAGTTATAACATGATAACATGTTGTTTTACAGAAGAAAGCAGGCATCAATGCAGTGGACAAGAACGGAAATGCGCCTCTGGCATTAGCAGCAAAGGGATCCCACGAAAAGTAAGTCTAGATGCCAACAAAGCGGTGTCCACAGACAAGACCATCTCTCACTGTTTTGATGATCAGGGGGAGGGTTGATGCCATGCCACAGAGATGTACACAAAACAGCCACATGTACAACCTTTGTTTACTTGGGCGTATGGGCTGAGATTGATTTGTGGGGGACATGTGGGCATTTGTGCTTCCATGTAATCTGCAACAGAATTTGAGGAGCAATTGGGAAGAAGAGTAAATATTTTTTTATGTTTGCCTTGTGGAGAATCATTCAAAGAATGGACAGGTCTAAACAGTAACAATTATTACGATAATAATGATAATTATAATGATGAAACAAAGTAAAAAATAGTTTTAGAAAATGAAATAATTTTTTTTGAAAAAGGACAAACTGAATAGAGTTGCTGCTGGTTCAGGGATACATTTGTTTACTCTACACATGACAAGTGTTAACCCTTAAAGTGCTAATCATGGCTATAGTCATTTTCTCATTAGTGTGCATATGATGATTAAAAGATTCAAATTCCTCATACTGACACCTTTCATTTAAATCCCAGCAAGTCTAGTCTAAAGCAAAAAGTAGTCTTAGTCAACAGCTTTCCCTCGGGACACTTTGCAAGCATTGCGCCCAAAGTGAACCAAGGAAAGCTGTTGACTCAATCTTAAATCAGCGCTTAAAGGGTTAACATTGCTGCTGATATACCCGATCTTTGTGTTTCACTTGGTTTGACTAAAATGTTTGTCATTAACTTGTACATAAAAGGCAGAAGCCTTTTGAAATGCAACCTAAACTCAGCCCAACAAGTATTTCATCAGTGGGATCAAGGTTCAGCTTGGACACTGTTGGATGAACAAATACTACAAATATGCAAGAGAATAAAATGTAGCAAGGGGGGTTTAAACTTTCTACAGAGCACTAGGTAGCAACATTGCAGTATTTGTATGCTTAAAACACCAGAATCTCTGTGACTGGTAACTGTGGTCAGACTTTCTGACATTTAGGTTCGTTGCAAGAACATTGTGAATGTAGTATTGCTCAATTGAAAGTGTCAATTGCCAAGTTTGACAAAAGTCAATGTGCATTGAATTAATATAACGATAGCAGATTCATATACAGTGGAACCTGCCGTATGCGGCCACGCCTTCTACCAAGAAAAAGTGGCCACATACAGCAGGTGACCTGTCACCACAGGTGAATTTTACAAAGAAATTGACTCCTGTGTCTGAGCCTAGCTATATAGTGACCACAAAAAGCAATGTGGCTGCTCACAGCAGTGGTTGCATACAGCAGGTGCCACTGTACATGTGCAACCTTTCGGTCCAGCACCGTCATTCCAGTCGTTACAGAAAATGTAAGAACAGTCCAGGTCAAGAACGTACCCAAAGTGTGCTCAGGAATGTTGTTGACTCCATCCAAACATGGCACTGAAAGAGTTTAACTGCTTGAACGTGTTTGTTTCGTTGTGCCTTACAGCTGTGCCTTCATGTTGATCCAGCGAGGCGCCAACATCAACGTGCAGGTGGTGATCCCGCCACCCGAGGAACCCAAGAAGGAGGACAAAGACAAGGAGGTGCACGAGTGGAAGTGGAAGCTGCTGCGGGACACCAAGAAGAAAGAGAAGAAGACCTACCCTTTATTACAGGTACGGTAAAACCTGTTTTGAGAGACCGCCCCGAGGGCAGGCCAAAAGTGGTCTCTCAATAGAGGTACAATAACATGGGAAAGATGGCAAAAGGGACATGGCAAATATGGGCTGAAAAGTCAGGTGGTACGTCACAGTGGTCTCAAAACAGGTTTCACTGTAATCCATCTATAGTGTGGCTTAATGTTTACACCACTGTCAATTAACCAAATTTTGTTCTATTGTTTGTTTTCTTTTCTTTTGTCATATAGTGCTGTGTTGTGGTCACTGATGCCACAAAGGCGTGAAAATGTAAAACGTGCACAGTCAAAAATACATTTTATCACGTTTATAGAAATCCTTTAAAATTGTATTGCACATGGGTAGATTCCATCCATTTTTGTTTTTCAAGGTGTGCAATTTTTGTTTATTTGCATTACGGTTGCTTCAGTCTGTCTTGAAAACTAGCTTTCTGGACCATGTCTTGTATAAGCACTTGTTGTGTTGTTAACCCATGCAAACTAATAATTTTAAGGATGTTTGGTTCTGATGAGCAAAATCTCATGATTCTTCGAGCATGGTTTTGAAGACAGCTCTTACGTCCCTTATTAAATCTTAATCGTGACTGACATTTTACCGATTGCTCAAATTGCATGGTATACTTTTCAGTATGTTGTACACAAGGGCTGGCATGGAGTCATCTACATCATGTTAGACCTACTGGACACATTCAATATAGAATACGTACAGGCGGTGGAGGTATGACGCGCACATTTTACCTGTCCTTCCTTATTATTTAATACATATGGTACAATGTATAATTCTTCATAAAGTATACGTACAGTAGGGGTATTAACTCTTTTCACCTTGAATCAAGACTGAGTCAACATCTTTCCTCCACATGAGTGGGGCACTAAGTGCCCAACCCATGTGAAGGAAAGCTGTTGACCTGGGGCATGTTAACTTTACAGGTCTCATCAACAATACTCACTCCGTTTTGCATAAATGTTGAAATTGGTTCAAAACACTGAAGCAGACGACATTTGACCATCAGCCATTTTTGGCTGGTTTAAAGGGGAAAGGGTTGAGAAGCACACAGTCTGTATAAGTGTATGTTTATAAATGTGGACTTCACATGAAGTGTTATTGACCACCAAGACACTGAGTACGTCAAATGTCTTTTGTTAGGTGTAACAAGAAATGAAATATCAAGGGTAACTGGAAAGGTATCAGTCGACTTGATATATCAAGAGTAACTTGTAAGGTATCACAAGACTGGATGTATCAGGGGTCATAAAATTGGATATATCAAGCATCTGATGGTTATTCAAAAGGAATCACAGGACTCCTGTATCAATGGTCATTTGTAAAGTATCATGAGACTGGATACATCAAAAGTCATATAAGGTGTCATGAGACTTGATATATGAAATGGCTGTTATTAATGTAGAATCAGGTAATATTAAAGTTTCTACTTGTGCATCAAGAAAGTTGTATGGAATCAGACACATAAGGATCGCAACACATTTACAAGATCACTCATGTGTTAAACTTCTTTGGATTCAGATTGGGTGCATCAGAGAGGATGTTTATGACCCTTGAAATCCATGTGTTAAGTTTGTTGTTTCCTTTTTTTTAAGTTCAGGCTAAAATCCCATTTTGTCATTGCAGGCTGCGCTGAAATGCAACAAATTTCATCTGGCAATGACCTTGATCAGAAAGATGAAGGACTCCCAAAGGTTAAAGGTCACCAACTCAAACAAACAGACTTTGTTTCATGTGATAGGCTTGTTTGCCAACCCGTCATCAGATACCGAGAAGCAATTACAGGTACGTAAACAGGGTAATACTTTATCTGCCAGTATCCTGTTCCAGTTTATTCCAGGACAGTGTGTTGAGCACAGTAATCGTTACTGCACTGTACTCCCCCACCCCACACCCCTCGCTGTTGGCTTCAAGACATTATGGGTAACTCCCTTCTCTTTATAATGAGCAAAAGCAGCTCCGTTTCCAATGGTTCCATCAAAGCTTTATTAAAATTTTGTAGTGATGGTAAAGTTTTGGACGAAGGAAGTGTGTATGGGACATGTGGGACAGCATGCCTTTGCAATGGTTGACAGATTTATTTGGAACTGGTTACTAATTAAACGCCTAAGTCATGTAAGTCTCACCTGTACCAGGAAAAATCATTAGCATGGTGCTAGTTCCCAGGAGAAACGATTGTCAAGGTTATAAAAATCATTGAGAAACCAACCTATTTAAAATTTTTTTTTTTGCTTTTTGCTCACCATCAGGTAGCAGAGGTTCTGCATAGCCGTGGCGTATCCCTGAACGAGAAGGACAAGTACGGCTGCACTCCACTGCATTATGCAGCTCTGACGAACCATATCATGTTTGGAAAGTTCATTTTAGGTAAAGGTATTTCAAGATCCAACCAACACTGCAACAAGAAATGCTTGCGTAGCAGCAAAATTATTGGTAGTAACTGTGACTAAATTTGCTCAACAGACACAATGGACAACTTGAATGTTTGGTGTATAATATTTACATAAAGTATTCATCAAATCTGTGTTTATCTTCATTTTCTGTTTCTCTTGATAAGATTCTTTGATCAACGTGATCAGTATTTTCAGTTTAAGATGCTTTTTGCAGAAGTATAGGGGAATTTAATAAGTACATGTACCAATTTGTGATTGTTACCCACAGAGAAACTGCCTGGAATCAATGTGGACCAGAAGGACAATTTCTCTTGCACACCTCTGGCAGCCTCATTTTGGAATGACACACAAATGTAAGTTACACCATTTGATCAACATGAGTCTTATGATGGTATGCCTGCAAGAATGATTGGCAACTACACAGTACATGTACCATAGATTAACTTACAGCCAAGTGCCAGATATCAGCTGACATGCTTTACGTGGAAAGGCTGCGTAGCTAAGACCTGGTTTTAGTAACGATTTTTGTTTGATGTACAAAGGTGAAAAAAAGGTAAAAATTAAAGATTAATCTTTTTGGGCCCAATGTTGTGTCACTATTAACTGTGTAGGAAAATAAATTTTAGTAAGTTTTGCAGACTCAATTTCCCAATGCGTGTCATGGTAATTATATATTTAATGACAAATTTGCAAAGCAAAACAGAAAGGAAAAAAATAAGAAAGACAAGAAAGACATAGCAGTAGTAGTAGAAGTAGTAATACAGAATAAAACCAGAAGTATTTCCAGAACTACTGTGAAATAACATTTTCATGGCTTATTTGGAAATATTAATATTTGAGAATAATGTATTGATATCTTATGAAAAAAAAGGTAAAATTAACCATTTGTAAAACGTTATTACGTAGCTTAGCCTTCTGACTTGATCAAGTTTTGATGAGCTGCAATAGTTGTGGGTTGTCTCTGACTTGCAGTGGGTTCGGCAAGTGTCTCTTGGAGCGCAAGGCCAACGTGGACGTTTTATGTGACTACCCCTGTACAGACATAGCTCTCTTTGGATCTAAACCTCAATACGAATCACAGTTCAACTACTTGGACCACCCACATGCCGATGCAAAGCTATCTCCACTTATAAAGTCTGTGTGTGAACAGAACTTTGATACGGTGAAATACTTATTACAAAACGGTGCAATGGTGAACTTTACAGACAACAAGCAGAGAACGCCTCTCATGCACGCTGTCAGAACGGTGAGTTTTATGTTGCCAATGGCAGTACTCGTATTTGTAACAAATCACCGTATCGCTACTTTAGGTAAAAGTCCAGTGGTGAAAGTGTTACGTACAGCAGCATGTGCACTGTATTCTCATTTTGTGACTCCTCCTTGCAAGTTGTGCCCTAGTTTAGGTACCAGACTGAGGGAGAAGTTTTCATGTAAAGTTGAGTTCTTGTTTGTCATAAATGTTTTGTGACCACGGAACGGACGGGTCTTGAACCAGCAACTTTCTGCACCAATCACCTAGCAGAAAATGGCAAATGCACATACCAACTATAACAAATCCCCGTTCTCAAAAAGAATGGTTCAATGGAGGCAGGTATGCGTGAATGCCATAATGGACATGGCCCAGTTCATTGTATTTAATCCAGTATAAGTACTGTACTTGGAGTTGTCCCAGATTGGGGGCTGTACATATGTAAGTCTGCCAGCATCAAAGGGTCACTGGAAATAAACATATTTGGTGACCACGGAATGGACGGGTCTCGAACCAGCAACCTTTGGCACTAACTAATCACCGTGCTGAAAATGGGAAATGCACAAGTCCTATATAGCTACATTTCTTAGTTTAGGTTCCAGAGCAGTGGTGAAAATTTTATGCAACTTTACATAGCTGTTTGGCCGTGTAGGAGACACCACAAATGCTGAATTGGTGTGAGTGATTCGTAATACAGAGGCATCCAGCGGTAATGAGATAACGATTGGCTGAGCGGTAAGATGCTTGCCTTTCACCTCTGCGACCCGGGTTCAATTCTCGTCCTGGGCAGCATGTGGAAAAAGTTCCTACCACTTTAACAGTGCACGGTGGTTTTCTCGGAGTTCTTCGGTTTCCTCCACCACAGACAAGGTAGGAAGTAAACGTGTGCCATGGAGAGTGACTCGATAAGTCAATACTTGACTTCTTTCACAATCCATGTAAAACAAATGTGTCTATACTTTAATTAGACAACCTGTGTTTGGCGATTTTTTTTTTTTTTTTGATAGACTAAATGACACACTCCCTTTCCTGAGTCACCAAAACAACATTCATAAAAGTACAATTTTAAATACAAGTACCAGTGTATACATTGTATAATACAGATTCTTTTGGGAAAGGTGTGATGGTACAGTGACATATTTCTATGTGGTTATCTCCAGTGTATGGCTGCATATTCATACATTGGCAACTATGTCATTTTGCCCACCTTTTTTTGTGTGTGTGTTTTTTTTTAAATTGTCAGCTGCCATGTCATGTGTTGCCTGCAAAGCAGACCAAGTTCCGTGTTACTACACTTGGTCTGCCCTACTTTGACAGGATTTTATTTATAGGTAGGGAAACAGAACTATACTGTGACCTCGGCAGGCCCTAGACTGAGACACCATTTAGGAAGTTCATCATTATCACCTAGACCAGGAACAGCCTCTGCTCCCTAGTGTACGGAAGACTGTTATCATAGTAACCATACTCAGCCAATCAGAAACTGAGCAGCTTCTCCAATGCTAAAACAGCGACCTTGTCAAAGAAGGGCAGATCCCAGCAGAGAGTAGACAAAATACACAGCAGTGGTCTGCTTTGGAGGCAAGGTCATGTGAAAAAGGGGTTTTGAAAGCAAGTGATCTGCTGTCTGTGTCACTTGTTTGTGGTAGAACCTGAAGCAAGGCAATGGACTTGTATAGATCAGCAAAACTGTGACACCCATCTCAGGCATACAAATCGTTGCTGCATTCTCGACCATTTCCAAGAAATTGCCCACATGCTACATACAGGTCATTAAAATTCCTACTGGAACTTGCATTGCATTTTGGTGATCACGTATACACAGCACACAGTAACTGTACAGAAAAAAAGAATAGGAGATATGCGTATTAAGTTCCTGCCCCAACTGCATACCTTATTGCCTAGTCTCACTTCATGAGACATGGCGAGATACGAGTCGGTACCTATGGGGACAAGCAGGATTTTACTAATATTTTGGAAATGCAGTATACTTATTCAGGGCATAGGGAATTTTTTTCTTATATATGGCTCGGGAAGTACTAGAAGAATACCAGTTTGGCATTTGTGAATTTAAATTTCTCCAAAAAAATGCTAATTTTGTGACAAATGAGCATGTGGCCTGTGTGTGACAGTGATGCGACCTGCACGTCCGCCGTGATCCCCAGGCGTCAAACCTATGATTTGTCGCGGGAAATTAATATGCATAGTGCATATTTGTTCCAGCTGTTGGTTAATTTACATCGTGGAAAGTCCTGTCCGAAAGGAATTGCTCTGTGTTTGGTAGAAGTGCAGTAAGAGGTGATAGAATACATGCTCAAGATCATATTTTATGATGTCAAGGTGAATAATATATTCAATCCCTTTCAAGCAATAATGCAGAACCTTACAACTGTAAAATGGTGACAGAGTGCTGCATGTTTTGCCGGGGAGCCCTCTTCATATTTTCACCATTATTTTATATAAGGTAGAATTAGCCTCCTTCACCTGCGTGAGACAAGCTCAGGAAAGGATAATTTCAGATCTGAAGCAGATGCTTGCATATGTATACATACATGTGTATATATATATATATATGTGTGTGTATATAAATTATAAAATGGTTTGTTATCTATAAGAAGACTATCAAATAGCACTGGGTACCATATATGCAGAACGAGTGAGCAAAGCGAATCAGTTCTGCTATATGGTACCCACTGCGAGTTGATATTCTTTGTATCGACAACAAACCATGCTATGATCTGTTTATCTCATGTTTGTTAAGCCCTGCTTCAATAAGTTGTGCCGCACCAGATGCCAAATGTTCCAGCAGAGATTCAGCAGTCTCGCTGACAGCAGATGACGCGATCATTACCCGGGAAGTAGCTTGGCCGTTAAAAGTATATCGTATACAGTGAAACCTGTTTTGAAAGACCACTGTGATGAAAGACCACCTGCCTTTTAAGGCCATATTTGCGAAGTCCCTTTTGCTATCTCTCCCATGTTATTATACCTCCATTGAGGACCACCTGCCTTTTGTGACCACTTTTTAGCCTGCCGTAGGGGTGGTCTCTCAAAACAGGTTTCACTGTATCTGTATTTCTGGTTATCTAGGTAATCTGCCAAACAGAAGGCCTATGATAGCACTTTCTAATGAGTTTATTGTATAGCCCGCAGTGGTCTTGCCTATAAGATATTTATACACAATCATTCTGTATAGCACTAAATTCGACCCAAACGTGAGATACATGTATATTTACACACACATACACCTTTACATAAACTGGTATATACGCATATGAGCTCACATGTATTCAGACAAGTCAGTGTGTCCTTTCTTTTTTCAGAACAATATTGACCTGGTCAAGCTACTCCTTGATCACTCCTATGTTAAAGAAGATGGCAAGGACACAAAGAAACCAAAACTGAAGAAGACACATTCCAGACGGCTCTTCAACCTGGGACAAAATCTGAATGACGAGGAAGAGGAAGATGAGGAAGACGAGGAGGAAGAGGAGGAGGACGAGGAGGAGGAGGAGGGGGAGGAAGAACAGGCGACTGTACCTCATGATGGTTTGTCCCACTTCTTATCGGTCATAGAAAGTACAGTGAAATCTGTCTTTAAAGACTTCCCCCGTGGATGACCCAATTGTGGTCACTCAGGACAGGTTGTTTTTATAGTACAGTAGTCCCTCTTTTGAGCGACCACCCCTAGCGCCGACAAAAAAGCGGTCGTATAATGCAGGTGGTCGCTCATTGGAGGAATCGCATATGCACCACCCCAAATCCATGGCGGACTTCCAGGTATTTAGGTAGCGAGGTACGCAAATTTCTGCCACCACCAGGTCATCATTATCGATTACATATGCTGTGAAAAGAAATTATCATTTATCAAATTTAACAATTACAACCCTTAAAATCTTTATTTCAATAAAGAACTCTTGTCTGGGAGCTGAAAGATGTGTTTCGCAACTTGAAAATATTTGCCGGTCTTGAGTTTTGTCATTTTCCCATTACGCTCAATGGGCCCGGTACATCGCCGGGTACGGAGCCTTCGTTTGCCAAGTAACCAGCTTAAACTGTCATAAAATTGTTTTGACGGCATTACTCACTGTCTTAACTTTATTCTACACATTTGGTGGAGCCTAACTCACCGTAATTCATAAGTTATGTATCAAAATAAGACTCGGCATTTTCCCATTGCCACCACGCGTGGTTGTTTGGGCGCCATGTTGACCTCATTCTGAACCGTGGGAAAAAATGGACCTGGCATGCATTTCGTCAGTGTCTGTCGCACGTGCTCAAGCAGGCAAGCACGTGTTTGATTGGGGTTCAAAGTGATTTTGATCTAGCGAAAGTTTTCATCGTTCATTTGATAAAATATGGGATGATTAAACATGGTTCAATTGGAAATGAGAATATTAAATAATAATATTTCTGGGCTTTCCGCTTATTTGCCACAGGTAGGTTAGGTTTCGCATGCAAAAAAAAGCTATGACCACGTGGCTGCGGTAAACAACGAAGATTGTTCCGGACGCTTCCGGCAACCTCCGTCGTCATTCAGATTTGAAGCATTTCAAGATGGATGATGTGAACGAACAGGAGTTGAGTGGGATCGGTAAAGTTCCCATCACAAATAAATTTCTGTGGATCATTATGAAGTTTAGCTCAGAAAACAATCCATAATATCCCAGGATACAGAGAAAGAAAAAGAAATAAGATGGTCGAAATCTTCTTGAGTCGAGGTCCACAATGGAGAGGCCCGATACATGTGGAGTAAGCCACATTCACTGCCGGGGTAAAAATGTAAATAAATGGAAAGATCCTACGCTCGTGAGGAGGAATAGATACTGATTGATCAAATTAAAAAGTTGTTTACGGAAATTTATCGTAGAAAGAAATCATTTATTGCTTGCACTCAATAAATTTGACAAGAACCATGTAAATTTTTTAACAATGGGTGAGTTGCATGCATGTATTTCGTTGGCAGACTCAAGGAGTAGTGGCCGAACATGGCTTAAATTTGTCTTACGCGGTGGCAAAATCGGTTCATTTTGCATGGTCGCTGGTCGCGTTTAACAGGTGGTCGTTCATAAGAGGTAAATTATTAAAGAAAAACAGCTTTGGCGACCAAATGTGGTCGTTCAAACCAGGTGGTCGCTCATAGGAGGGGTCGTTCAAGACAGGGACTACTGTAGGTTAAAAAATTGAGAAAGAATGAAGTGAAGCATATCCCAAACTAGTGGCCTGTCATGGCGTGTGGGGTCTTACTGGCCTGTGTCTTCCTGGTCAGGCACCAGTGCACATGTAGTTCCTTTTTTGTAAACTGCACAGTGGCAGGAATTTTTTTTTTTTTTTCACTTGCTTCCTGGGTTGAGAATGAAACCCAGGTTGTCCCAGGTGAAGGGTGAGTATGGGCTAACCATTCCCCCTGTCACAGCAACTTGCCACTAACATGACTAAGCAGTTTTAGCAGTGGAAAAAAATACTGCATGCCCAAGGTTTTAAGATAAGACTTTTTGACCCCTTCCCCCTTGAATTAGACTCAGCCAACACCAAGGAAAGCTGTTGACCGGGGGCATGTGATCTTGATAAGTCTCATGTACAATTCTCAATCAAATTGTTTTTCAGCCCTGTTGAAATTAGCTGAAAACACAGAAGCAGACGACATTTGACCAGGAGCCGGTTTTGGCCGGTTTAAGGAGGAAAGGGTTATTGTGTTCATATCTGCTGATATCTGCTTTCATACAGATGTGGCCTTAGACTTCCCCGCCTTCACCAAGAAGAGTGACGTTAACGTGGTGGAGAGTGACCAGCAGGGCTGGACTGTCATACACCACCTGGTCAGCCCCATAGAGTACGGCACCTACGACAACGTCCGATTGCTGAAGATCCTGGTGGATGCAGGGGCGCCCTTACAGCAGAAAGACAATGCCGGATTGACGCCCTTGGACTATGCACTGCTGCGGGGAGCCACGCAGCTGGCTAAGGCCATGCAGAAACTCCTGGGCAAAGACAAGAAGACATGGGTGGGTGCTCCACTGGGACCCATAGGGCATATCCCATTGGATCTTTGCATGTTTTATATGCGTAATTTTATTTTATTTTGCTTCCGCTTCAAAGTGGCAAGAGAAAGGCTGAGTAACGAGAGGCAAGGCTGAGTATTATTTGAGCCATACATGTCTATCATTAGAGTGCAATTGAATATTATTATAGTACTTAACGTCTGCATGATTATAGTTCAAAGAAAAAGACAACTTTATTTTATTTGATGATAAGCTTCCTGGTTGCAGAAGGGTAAAACCAAGTTAATGTGCTTCATTTATAATTTAACTAATTGGTGGTAAACATCACAAGATAGTTATAATATGTTAATCTCTTATATACTGTAGAGCATGTGTTGATATAATTTTTATTTTAGGGACTCAGGTTGTGGGATACATACTAACTGCAGCAATTAATGACCCACAGGCAATGCATTGTGGTTATAGTAGTCATTTGTGACTTGTGTGGATTTAAGAGTATTAATTTTGTATAAAAAAAGAAAAAGTTGATAATTCTGTGTGATATGTCTGTAGAACAGTCAGTGATAAAATCAACCTTTTTTTCCGCTAATTTGTAAATATGAGTCTTGGACATCAGGTCATGCAGGAGTTCAAAATATGATTTTAAAAAAGGAGTTTAACAATTGAAAAAAGAAGTTTTGGAATAGAATTGCAACAAATTGTCTGGCTTACTTTAGGATCCTCTCAAAGTTGATCTTTTTCTTTTTGAGTTTATTTTGGCCTCTACAGAAAATTTGCAAACTTGCATGATCATTGCTCATTGCATTTGCTTGTATTTATTACCAAACTTATGTACTCAGCGGTGAGTTGTTATTCCCTTAGGATCCTGGGTGACAAAGTCAATGCATGCACACATACATGTAGGGTAGACCTAACACAATAACATTTTTTCAAAGGAAAATAAGCTCTGTAAGGGCCCCAGAAAAAACAAACAAACAAACAAACAATTTTCAAGTTACTGCCACACTGGTTTTTAAGCCAAGTCTAAATTATGCAACCCCCCTCTTTCCATCCCACCCCCCACAAAAGGTACCCCCCAAAAAAGAGCTGCATTAAAAAAAAAAAAAAAAAAAAAAAGGTCTGCCAGAAAATGACAAAAACAGAGAGCTGCATGTTCTTCAGACATGATTTTGAACTTGTTTTCCCTGTTCAATAAATTTGTTTTTCTAAGGAATACAACACAACCTTTTTTTTTTACATTTATATCAAGCAATGAACCCCCAGAAATTTGGTGAAAAGCAGTTTGCAAGAAATTCCCTTTCTGTTTGTCTCCTGAATGAGATAGTTTTCTTGTGATATGTAGATGCTTTATATTTTGGTAGTACTATGTATACAAATATGTTTTGCAAAGCTGTATCGCATTTTAAAAAAATATTTTTTGAAACACACATATGGTAGGCTGCAGTTGCAGCATTAGTAGCTAGATGTAGCTATATGTGGCTATATTTTTTGGCTGTAATGTGTTGAAGTCAAAGGATCTGTGTTTCATTTTTACAAGGTCTTCAATTTTTTCGTTTTTTATTTGTTTCTAGACACATGGACTTGTATTTCAGGAGAATACTGTAGTTAGCATTTTTTCCCAGAAATTCATATGTTGAACACAATGTGACAGATGTTGTGATAATGATGCTAATTCTATGAATTAACAATTCCTTGATTCACAAAATTGGCAATAAAATTAAGAAAACAAGATTATTTTGGATCATATTTAATTGGTTTCTGACAATAATTGGTTCCGAACAATTATTTGTGAACATTCTTTGTTTATAGCAAATGGTTATGTATTTATGGAAGTAAAGATACACTCGGTGCCAAATATAAGGATCATTCCTGAATGTTTGTAACCAGGTTTAGTTTCTTTTGTGTTGTTTTTCAACAGCCATTGAACACATCTCAAATCTGTGTTTAATGATTATCTTACTGGTTTGCCTCCATAGCAGAGTCCTGGGGAGGAATTTTATGTGGTTTGTTTATAAATCCTTTCTCTGTGACTGCAACCACTGGAGTACGAAACGGTCTGACTTTAAACTGCATCTCAATTTATTTCCTAGATTGTTATATTGACCCTGGTATGAAAATGACTCTGCAAGCATCACTTCCCAGCATGCCGCAGTGTTTCCTCATTGATGAACCAATCAGACCTGCTGCCTGCACAAAATATTATCACCGTTAGACAGCTAGCAGCAGATGGGCCAAAGAATAAGACATGAAAAAAGCTTGTGACATCTGTTATGGAGGCAACGTACTTGTTACACAGTGCCATAATTGCAATATTAGATGTGTAATCAGTATATCATTTTTAATGAAAATTGTTTGTTAGGCCACACCAATTTTTAAGATTATAGATTTACAAGCCCATTTTTTGTTTGTTTGTTTTTTTTTAAACCAGAAACAAAAGAAGAAAAAAGAAATTCAAATTGGTATTTTTCCTCCACCAGGGTTTAATATTTAGCATGCCTGCCAATGGTATGCATGTATATTTCCCATTTTTAATACCCACATTTTACATTCAGTTTATTTTGATTGCGTGAGAGTGTCTTAAGTTTTGACATATAGATATCTTGCAAAGTCACACGTTCTCAAATTTTCCATGCACCATCATCGATGTCTGTATTGATTATGCTTTTTTTATACTAACTGTATTGCCAGCATAAGAACTGATCAGTTGGACAAGTGATCGATTTTGAAGGATTGACGAATACCCTCTTGAAGTACTCGTTCAAAATAAATGTTTTTCTTCATATTTAGCTGAGAGGTCTTTGAATCACAACCTGTTGTCAAACAAATCCTGGATTACAAAGAAGCATAGTACATTACATTATTGTAACATTTTAACATCATGATCTTACAGGGCGTACATGTTCGCAACTTTCAACGTGCAGCAGGTGCATGAAAAATTCTACCAGATATTGCCTGTACATGTTTGTCTCACATGTTCCGCTGCAAGCCTGGCACTAAATATGTGTGTGTGTGGTGTGTGTGTGTGTGTGTTTGTGTGGGTGGGTGGGTGTGGGTGTGTGTGGATGTGTGGGTGTGTGTGTGTGTGTGTGTGTGTGTGTGTGTGTGTGTGTGTGTGTGTGTGTGTGTGTGTATATGTATATATAATATAAATACAATCAACAAACAAAATTTTTAAATTTACAAGGCAAGCAATATATTTTATTTTATGGAATAAAGATATTTAGGACTATATTGCAAAGTTCACCCAATAGATCTGTGTTACAAATCTCTCTCTCTCTCTCTCTCTCTCTCTCTCTCTCTCTCTCTCTCTCTCTCCCTCCCTCCCTCCCTCCCTCCCTCAAGTGTTGGATATTGCAGTATTAATATCTTGCCTGATAAGCTATGGTCTCTAATGGAAGCCTCGTCAGGTGTATGCCATGAGACCAGGTTGGAAGTGAATATTTTGCCGCAGAATCAGCCCAATCACAAAGGGCATGCACCTGTGTCTAGTGTAATGGTGCAGGCTTTGGCTTTGAAGTCACGATGGACTTGCGGCACATACACAATATGGCCAGGTGAAATACATGTAGTTGCATTTATCCAGTTAATTCTTTTTTATGATTCTTTTGTTGCTGGTGTAGGTTCCATCATGTTTTAGATGAATACTGTCGATGGTCACAGTTATTGACTCTAAAGGGAAGGCAGATTTCTCACTTCAAATCACTTGACAGGAAGCCTAATTCTGATTTTGTTTTTTGTTCTTTCTTCAATTTTTTTTGGCAACCACTGTTTTTTTTTTTTAAAAACTGACCATTGAATGAAAAAAAAATTGGTGTGGCCTTATATTGCAAAAAAGCTACCATAAAACTTCTTTTGGACAGATTTTGCCATTCTAGTATTTGTATTTTAGGGTCAATGTTGAACTAGGACCTTTAAGCTAGTAATGTTGACAGGCAGTGACTGTGACTTTGTCTGAATGGAGCTATTGAATGTAGTTTTTGACTTGTGTTCTTTTTTTTCTATATGTATTGTGGCGGATTTATTCATCAAATTGACGTTGATGCAGTCGGTAGGTATTGCCCTTCTGTCATGGCACTTAAAATTGTTAAAAACCTTATGTTTTTTTAATCAACAAATATGCAATGAGTTACAAATAAGTAATCTAAGTACCTTCCCCCAGAAGTATACAGAATTTACTCTGTAAACATGATAAAGATGCAAACTCATAGTATTTCTGAAGGGATGTCAGGGCCTTGCAATCATGTTTTTCAGTAGTAGTCCTCAGGGCTATTGAATTTGGCATTTAACTGGCCCCATGCCCAAGAAATCTTGTCCATCCATGCAAATATCATTTAGAAAAATTAAAATTTGTGATTGCCCTCAGGGCTGCCATTTTGCAATTCTAAGTTGCCCTGATTGGAATTTGACTTGTCCTGGGCTAGGGGACATGCAAATTCATGATCCCTTGATGTAAATCCTATAGGTCAAGAGTTACAAGCAGGTGAAATTTTGTACATCTGTAACTGAAACTTTTCAGTGCTGGATAAAGGTCAAATCATACTGGATTGGTCCCACATTCCCATAATCATGTTACACTATTGATTTTTTAAAGGGAGTGTCATGCTGGCCTGCATTTTAATAGCTCTAGTCTGTGTTTCTTCTTAGATTTTTAATAGAAAAAAACCCCAAAAATATGTTATGTGTTCTTTGTGGTACATAAGTGTGACAATTGACCTAAAGTAACCAGACATTATGGAGGAAAAGAACGATCAAAGGGTTTGACAGCATTTTATCATGTATGACTACTACAACCACAATGCACTGCTTCAGTATGATGCTGTGTAATTCAAAATGTTGTCTGTTTTATGGTACTTGTCCACATTTGCAAATGTATATGTATTTATAATGTTACGGGGAGGTAATCAGCACATCTGTAGGAGGTTTTTTTTTTGTGACTCGGAGAAAGCTGGACAGGTGCAAACTTATCACATCACAAAACATCAACATTTCTGTTGATATTTTGCAATCAAAGGATCTAATGTGGAAGTTTTTAACTCCAGCATTTTCAATCAGATTAGAGTTGCCAGCATGTGCCTCATGTGAGTGAACCATACACAAGCTTAATACAAGTTTTGTTTATCAGGAGAGCCCCACCTACGAGTCTGTGTCAGTCAGGGATGGGATCATGTGGGCAGGCCTGCCTCCAGACTTCAAGGCAGACGCTGAGGCGCTTCTCAAAAAGTACCAGACTGAGAAGACAGATGGCACTGCAGAGACACCACTGATTGTCCCGGACAAGATGCTTCATATGGACAAAACAGCGTCAGTAACACAAAGATGTTTTCTCAACTTCTCATGTGACAGATCTGGAAACAAAAGTTAAAATTTTTTTTTTTTTAAATGCAGATATTTTTCATAAAATAGTGAAACCTGTCTTGAAAGATCCGTCCCAGGGATGACGGAACTGTGGTCTCTCAAGACAGGTGGTCTTTCATTGAATGTATAAATAAAATAAAAAGTACTTAGCAAAGTATCCTGAAAAGGTGGTCTTTTTAAACAGGTGGTTTCTTATGGGGGTGGTCTCTGATGACAGGGAGTACTTTAAGGTAAATACAGTAAAACCTCCCTATACCGAACACCCTTGGGACCGGAAAAAAGTGTTCAGCATAGTGAGGTGTTCGGTATGGGGAGGTTTGCTTACATTGGAAGTATATATTTGGGACCGAGAAATGATGTTCAGTATAGATAGGTGTTCGGTATGTGGAGGCGTTCGGTTAGAGAGGTTTTACTGTAATGAGAATTTGGGGCAATATCTCTCATTTTAATTGGTAGAGTAGACCCATTTTGTACAGCCATAGAGTTCCCAGCAATTGCGAGCTTAAGTGCCATATCCATGTAATTCAATTTACTGTCTCTTTAGTCTTACAAGTTGAAGAAATCATATATGGTTGGAACAAGAATGTTGAGGAAGTCGGTAAAGACAACACCTAGACGACTATCGCCTTCCATCTACTGAGTAAGAAATAGTTTGTGTTTCATTTTGCAGAGAAGTGGTGATGGACGCAGAGCAGAACATTCCATACAGTGTGCTACTAACCAAGATCAATGTGGCTCATGGCTTCTATGGCATGTTCAACTTCTACAAACTTCAGGTGAGACACTCCCTCCCCCCCCCCCCCCAAAAAAAAAAAAAAAAAAGGAGAAGTGGAACCTGTGGATTTTGTATAATTTCATGGATGGCCACTTTTATAAACTGACGAAGATACACAAAAAGCAGTAGGTCTGCTTGGAGCAGTACATAAAGGAGTAACTGGTAGTGAAATACTCCAGTGTGTGACCAGAGGCCACAAATTAAGCAAGATGCACTGAATAGTAGGAATTAATTTTTTGAGAAGACAAGTTCAAGTTCAAGTTCATTGCTGACTTTTAAGTGGTTGGTCATAAAAAGCTGTACTCATTGCACGTTGCAGGTTTTGCGCCAGAAAGGCAGGAACGTGTGCCTGCTGTTCAACAGGTGGGGTCGTATCGGGGAAGAAGGACAGTACCAACAGACACCATACAAGACAATAGATCTGGCCATAAATGAATTCAAGAAATTATTCCTCTCCAAGACAGGCAATGACTGGAAAGATATCAAAAGGTCTGTATGTTACCACTAGACTTTTAATGGTCACTTTTACTTTTTACATCCAGTTGTAAAAGTTACAAACTTAAAGTTGATGTCGGAGGAGCGTTATGTCAGATTTATTTTGAGTTTTTAAGATCTAATGGAGTGATGTTATCACCCAGGTATACACATGTACATTATTTTTGGTTGTATACAAAAAGGCACAAAGCCTGATGGAATAGTAGTGTAGCTCTGTTTGAATTACAGTGAAACCTTGTTATAATGACACCATATGTCCCCTGCAAAATATGTTAGAAAACGAATATGTTAGAAAAATCAGTTAAATAGCAAAATATATTTAATTTTAAAGCCTGGCCAGTAAAACTTGTGTCGTAAAGTAAATCTGTTGGATACCAGAGCGTTATTATAACGAGGTTTCACTGTTATATCGCTTGTTCTTTGAGACCAAAGTTGCTGGGGCTGCTGTAGCTTGCTGCCAAAGCGCCATGCTGGATGCTGTCACAAAGCGTGAACAAGTTCTATGTGTGTACAAGGATTCATGATGTCAAACATTTGCTGTGTCACATTCCAAAGACACAGAAACTCATTCTGCCATTTGTTCTGCACAGTTTTGAGAACAAGCCAAAGAAATATCGCCTGGTTGAAGAAGAGGCAAGAAAATCCAGGACGAAGCTACAGGATGTGGAATTTAACCTCAAGTCAGAAGTACCGTCCAAAATGCCCAAACCTGTGCAGGACTTTATCAGAAAGATTGTAAGTGGACTGCAAAAGGTAGTATGTTGTGTTATATAAAAGAAGCTAAATTTAAATTGAAATTTGTTTGAGATCACTTAAAATTGTCAGCATTAATGCCATAGAATTAAGTAGCCTTCAACACTTAATCATAGATTGACCAAAAGTGCTCGGATTTCACCTGCTACCAAATTCTGCTGCATTGCTTTGACTTTCATTTTTGCATTTAACCTTTCTGACCTTAAACTGGTCAGAACTGATGGGTTGTTAAATGTCATCTGCTTAATCAATGTTTTTGACTCAGCTTAACCATAACAAAAAGCAGTTTGAAAAAGAGTTGCAGATGAGGCATATCAGAATAACATGCCCCAGGTGAACAGCTTTCCCTGTCATGGTCAGGTGGTTAACACCCACCCCATACCAAGGAAAGCTAATACTAAATCTTAAAATCTGTCTGAATCCAAGTGTGATATGAGAATATTTGTGTCAAAAGTGGTGAGATCTGTCATGATAGGTGGCCTAAACTACAAAGGTTTTATTGCTACAGATTGGGTGTTTTTGTTTTGTCTTTTTTTTTTGCCAAAACCACATCGAGGAAAGCTGTTGACTCAGACTTAATCCAAAGAGGGAAGCATATCTATCGATGTCCTGTGACCAGCATTAGTGAAATCTTTTGCTCCCTTGGCTAAAGTTTAATATTTAAAAGTATATAACACTTTATGAATGACTTTCACATAAAGTAAAGAATCCATGTGAAAAAGGGCTTCATTTACAAATCAAAAATTTTCAGAAGGCTAACAAACCTGTACTTTGCCGTGTCAATAATGTGACTGGTTCCATGGTTATACAACAATAAACAAAAATAAAAATTGTCATCTTAATTCACACAAAAATCTTTTCAACTGTTTTATCATGTATGGCTCCATTTCAAAAAAAAAAAAAAAAGAAGAAGAAAAGAAAAAAATGAAGTAAGTGCAGTAAAGATGGATATCCAATGAAAGGATCTCACTTTTTCAATCCATTTTGGTGTTTTTGTATGTAAGTGTTTTTAACTGAGAAGATGGTTGTAAAAGAAGTCTGGCGATTGTCATTCTGCTATTTTACAGACAGACATGTCGGCTTTCTCAAACACGTTAAGGAAAAACCTGGATATAGACACAGAAGTGATGCCGTTTGCACAGATCAAGAAAGAGGCACTGCTGAAAGCCAAGGAAGTCCTATTACAGATCAAGTAAGCTCGTATACTACAGAGGTCTGCAGCCCAGGCAACACCAACACAGTATAAAATCTGTCATTAATGACGATTCTCTGGATGTTACTCGCTTCCAAAAATGATTTTTCTATTGCATTATGAGGAATCCCTCATAAAAAGCCACCCTCAGAAGTAACTGCCGTAAATTGCTGTATCTTTGCTGTATTCAGCTTTTCTTTGCTTATTTTGTTGATGGCACAAAACAGAAAATAAAAATGCTGTCAAACAGTATTTTAACATTGTTTGAAAAGGAATAATGTGCAAAATAGCGAAATTAAAACTACAGTGAAATGTCAAAAATACTAAAAAAAAAAAACATGAAAATTTGAACACACACAAATAAAGCAATTTGCAGTAAATTGTGGTCTCCCAAGGCAGATGGTCCTTCATAGAGGGCATAAATTAAAAGAAAAGTACTGAGCAAAGGTTCTTGAAAAATTGGTCATTGAAAGCAGGTGGTCCGTCCTTGAAGTGGACTCTGAGGGAATCTGAAGACAGGATCCACTGTGGCAGAGTCGCATATCCTTGACAGATTTACCATGCGAGTCTTTTCTGCTGGGCATTCTACCTTCATCGTGTTGCATTCAGCATGTCTCACATGTACAGAAGTGTAGAGAATGTATACAGTAGAGTCTCCAATACGCCTTATGCATGTTAATTTCCGCCACAAAGCATGGGTTTGACGCGGGGCGATCAAGGGGGACGTGCAGGTCACATCACTATCACAGACAGGGCCATATGTTTGTTTCTCACAAAATTAGCGTTTTTTGAGAAGTTTAAGGTCACAAAAGCCAAAGTGGTATTCGTCTAGTATTTCCTGAACCATATATAAAGCAAAATTTCCATCTGCCTTTAATAAATATTCTTTATTTCCAAAATATTAGTAATATCTGGCCTGTCCCCACAGGTACCGACCTGTATCTTGCCATATCCCGCCAAGTGAGACTAGGCAATCAGGTATGTGGTTGTGGCGTTGAAATTAATATGCATATCTCCTATAAAGACCACCTCCATAAAGTGACCATTTCCATAATAAGACCAATTTACAGACCCATTGTTTTTTAATCCTTAATTAGATTATATCCTCATTAATACTACTCCCCTATTAAGACCACATTATTCAGTCCCTTAGGAGGTCTTAATTTGGAGGTTCCAATGTATATTTGATATAGATGTGTGTGTGTTGTCACACGTAGCTTGCTGTCAAACCGTTTGATAATGTACAATTTTATCAAATTTATCGGGGAAAAAAATCATATTTTGATTTTAGACTATCTTATGACATGCCGGTTACCTTACAGGAACAAACATAAACTGTATGTAGTAGTGCTGCCTTTGACAGAACACTCCATTAACCCTTTCCCCCATTGAATTAACACTGAGTCAACAACTTTCCTTGGCATGGGTTGGGCACTAAGTGCCCAACCCATTCCACGTAAAGTTGTTGACCTGGGCCATGAGATCTTGATAGGTCTCATCTACAATATTCAGTAAACTATTTTTCATTACTCTTGAAATTAGTAAAAAACACTGAAGCAGATGACATTTGACCACCAGCCGGTTTTGACCGGTTCAAGGGGGACAGGGTTAAAAGACCACCTGCCTTTTTAGACCACATTTATCAGATCTTTCATTCTGTCTTTTGCATCTTATTTGATTTTCATGGATATGTGTAGTGCTACTAAAGTTGTGAATTTATCATACGTCAAGATCATATCACAACTGTCAGTTTTAAACTCCTAACCTTGTTCCAGTTTGGAGAGGAGCATATTAAATGAGAAATAAAAGGAGGCATTTTATGTGAATGTTAGGAATATGATTTACAATAAAGATTCACCCCGATTAAATTTTGGATGAGATGTAAAGTAGGAGGAGAGCCTAATTGTGACCCGTGGGTTTTTGTTACAGACCAGTGATGGAAGCATTCTCAGATCCAGAGAGCCAATCAGATCCAGAAAAACAGGAAGAACAGCTACAGAAGGTCATTATAAAATTTTGCATTTCTCGTACGGGGAATGACTTAAGACAGCTTGAGGGTTAAACTTACTCACTGTGAGGCTGTGTCACTGCAGTGGGCCTGTTTGAAAGGCGTACTTTCCACTTTAATTCCCCACGAAGCAGTCACCTGGGAATTTGTTGGTCTCATACATTTCCTTTAGAGTGGAACTTTTCACACAAAATCACTGAACTGACCAGAAGTTTCCTCCCATGTTTTAATGACTAGTAGTCTGTGTCACTACCATCGATGATGTCACCCTCAAGATATATTCATACAAACATGACTTTCAGTTGCATAATTCATGTGGTTTGTGTAAACATAACAATAGAAAATGAACATAATTCTTATGTCATGGTGTCTCTGTGCTCCCCCCATTTGTAACATCCCTCACTGTAAGGCAAGTTCTGATATAATACAGGGGCTACCATGGCTCCCACCAAAGTACCTTCCCCATTGCTTCCATGTTAAAAGTTCCACAGTATATGGCAGTTTTGCTAGAACACAGTCTTGCCTCTGGACCCTGTCAACGATATTAGAAAAAGGTTGCACTGTATATGGATCGTGGCTTCACCAGTTTTTGGGGCATCACAGTTTTCATGGTACTGACTTTGTGCCTGATTGTCCTGATGTCAGAAATAATTTCTAAACAAAACAGCATTGAAAAATATCAATTATGCGTACAAACTACCCAATATTGAATCAATTAAAATGTGAACACACTGAGCAGTCAGTTATTGACTAAAATCTCTCGGCGTAGTACAACAACATGCTTCAGAAGCATACATGTATAGCTGTGGGTATCATTTTCTAATGGCTGTCATAAAAAAAAAAAAAAAAAAAAGAAGAATTATTGGTTGTATTTCCTGTCCTCTTTCTGTCAAGTCAGCTTGGACAGTAGCCACCTGGGGTCACAAGGTCAGATGAATGGCTGTATTTGATTGGATCTCGAGTGACTTGTCTGAGCCATAAATATCCACCATGCTGAAACCTTCATCAGGTTTATGATGTGTTTACTTCCAGATCTGTGAACTGTCCAATGAGTACTACCACTTAATTCCACAAAGTGGCTACCAGTTTGAGTCTGTATACCCTTTGTATCAGGATGAGTCCCTACAGAAGGAGTCCAATAGGATCAACAACCTCCTGGAACTGGAACTGGCCAGCAAGGTGCTGGCAGGAGCACAGTATCGCAGTAAAGGTAGGCATGATATGACATCAGGGGCGCAGTGCTGCTGTAAGGGTAGGCACGATATGACATCTGGGGCGCAGTACTGCAGTAAGGGTACACATGATATGACATCTGGGGCGCAGTACTGCAATACGGGTAGGCATATGACATCAAGGCTACAATACTGCGTTAAGGGTAGGTATGATGGTAGGATTATGTATCTTGGCAAGACCTAGATTGGGATTGTATTTGGATGACCTTGAGCGAATTCTCAAGGTCACTTATGCAAAATTGGTTTCCGTGCGATAAGTCTTGAAGAACTTGATGGAATTTGATGAAACTTGGTAGGATTATGTATCTAGGCAAGACCTAGGATGGGATTGTATTTGGATGACCTTGAGTGAATTCTCAAGGTTACAGGGTCACTTATGGGAAATTGGTTTCCGTTCGATAAGTCAGGAAGAACAGGATGGAATTTGATGAAAGTTGGTAGGATTATGTTTCAAGGTAAGGCCAAGGTTAGGATTGTATTTGGGTGACCTAATTTTCAAGGTCACAAGGTCATTTATGTGAAATTGGTTTCTCTGCAATAAGTCTTGAAGAACTTGATGAAAATTGCTAGAGTAATGTATCTAGGTGAGAGGTAAAATAGGATTGTAATTTTCAAGCAAACTTGGTCATTTGTAATTTGTTATCACCTGTAGCTTATTCAGAGACGTAAGTGTTCCACCGGGAGACATTTGATTTTCTGTTGGAAAATCAATCTGTTCTAGTTTAAGGTTACTTTAACATGCAAACTTATGGGAAAAACAGCTCTGGCCCTCCAAATGTTTGTGTATTCAGTTGTGTATTGGGGCGAATGCACACTTCAGAGCTAATTCTGACCTTTCCTATTAGAACAACAGTTCTGTTGTTCCAATTTTATAATGCCTGAGAAATAGCACCAGCTGACGGGCCAAAACTGCCTCTCTTTATTAGGAAAGCTAGGCCAATTCAAAAACAGATCTGTTTGAAATAGCGCCATTGCAACAGAGATATGGATGTTGAACTACTGTTCTTCGTAAACCCACATACGTGCTTTACATGGAAACCACAATAGCTACATGGAGTATATAAACAGGCTAATATCATTCCTTTCAATAATTCCTGATGAGATGCAGAGAGCATCGAAACTGGTTGAACTTGCCTCCTAGATTCTACGGTTACTGGCCCAGTCGTCGGCTCATTTTTTATGATATCATGAGCACAGGATAATAAATGTGGGCACAGGATGACACTGCAGCTAGGCCTACTTTCAGTGCCAACCTGGTGTACTGTGTTTGTTTACATTCGTCTCAGTTATTCCATGTCATGCTTGATGTATAATCAAACATCCCTTACGTACATTTGATTTTGTGTAAATGTCAATGCATCATCACTGATATGGGTGCATCACTATTTACTTGTAACAGTGTTTAGGTTGTGATCTGCAGCGAGTAACTACTTTTGAATTGCACTCTTGAAAATGATAACTCCTGCAGTATGTTATGCTTTGTGTCACAGAGATCAACCCATTGGACTACGTGTACCGTGCCATGGGATGTAAGCTACGGGTGATGGATGAGGATGAGACCATGGCCCAGTACCTCCTCAAGTACATCCACAACACAGCCAGTGAGTACACACCCTGCCATCTTGCCCACACGTATTCATTATGAGTGATGAATTTGCAAAAGTATTGGTGTGGAGGCAATCTGTGTGGTAGCCCAGTGAATGATGTTACTACACGAAGGCTGGATTGCAGCTTTATCAAAGTTTTATCAGGGATGTACCTTTAGATAGACCAGATCTGTATAGAAAATGGGGTGCCTCTGATGATTTAAAGATTTTTTTTTTTGGGGGGGGGGGTAAATGTTTTGACTGTTGGTTCAATTAAGTATTTGATGATATTTCAAGTTTGACAGGTTTAACTGCTTCTGTATTAATCTGGTAGTGATTTACAGTGGTTTTTGCATTGCCTGCTTCAGCCAATGGGCATCAGATGGAAAAGAGTGGGAATTGAATCAAGCTCTCTAGCAGTGTGAAATGAGGAAAAAAGAATTGTGGGTGATGGAGGGTATTCTATTCTTTGAAAGCTATTTTTAAGGGTCCACCCCATAGGGCGTCCCTTTCAGTTTTCGGGTTGTCCGTCTATCCATCCAGAGGTGCACATTCTCGTTACCACAATATCTACAGAATGCCTCCATGTACATGTATTTTGTTCAAATTTGGCAGTATGCTTACCTTAACTGGGAAGATGAACTGATTAGATTTTGGTGCCACCATGACCCTCTTTGATCAAATGGCAGCCTAATTACATGCTTGTTAGGGCTCGTTACTGCAATATCTCCAGAATGCTCCAATGTATTTTGCTCAAATTTGGCAGTATGCTTATTTAGCATGCCAAGATGAACTGATTAAATTTTGATGTCACCATGACCAAATTCGAGCAAATGGCGGACCCTTCAGTCAACACTTGGGTTAAAGGTGTGTCTTGTTGTACCCTGTCTTGCATTTTATCAATAGTTATCAAACCATAAACAATCACATGCACACCCATTTAATATTTCTCCCAATCACACCAGCCACCAACATATCTCTCCTGCATTGTCCCCAGCAGGTTGCAAAATAATAATTTATGCTGCAGATTCATTCATTCATTCATCTACCTACATCGCTCCACCGTAGGCTTCGCCCTGTACATGTACCACACTCCAAAGAACACACTTGTCCTGTACATGTACCACACTCCAAAGAACACACTTGTCATGTACATGTACCACACTCCAAAGAACACACTTGTCATGTACATGTACCACACTCCAAAGAGCACACTTGTCATGTACATGTACCACACTCCAAAGAACACACTTGTCCATGTACCACACTCCAAAGAACACACTTGTCCATGTACCACACTCCAAAGAACACACTTGTCATGTACATGTACCACGCTCCAAAGAACACGCTTGTCATGTACATGTACCATGCTCCAAAGAACACACTTGTCTGTTCTTTGGGCCTTACATACATCATTACAATATAGTCTGAGTGAGTAATCAGTCCAGCTTCATTATACCTCTCCCCCAAAAGAAATATCGAATTTTGAAGAACCAAAAGGTCCAGTATGAATTGTGCAGTATGTGTTTTAAAACTTGTGCAAGTGTAGTTAAAAATCTCATGTTAACCCTTAAAGCGGTGATTTAAGACTGAGTCAGCAGCTGTTTGCTTCAGAGTTGGCTTGCTGGCATTTGAATGAAAGGTATCTTCATGAGAAATTTGAATCTTTTAACCATTATGTGTTTTACAGTAATGAGAAAACAGCTATAGTTATGATTAGCACTTTAAGGGTTAAAACAAAAAATAAGCAGCATGCCACCAAATTGAAGTGCGGTAGATGATGGCACTCCACTCACTTCTGGATTTCAACTGAGATCAGGATGTTCTGATCTCACATACCATAGAACCTTCTTGGACAAAACCCCTATCACATTTATTTTGCCAGTCATGCTGAATTCCTTTTTAAAAGAGACTTGTTTTGAGCTCTCCCATACTGTATGTTCACAGTTGCAGTCTGTGTAATCCCAAGGTTACTGAAATCAAGATTTACGTATATTTTCCGTGGTTGGTGTGTCTATTCCTTGAAATTGTGAAAATTATCAATTTTGTCTGCCTGTGGACTTTAAAATTAAAAAAGAAAAAAAAGAAAAAAAAATCTCGGTAGTTAGAACTGTGAAACAGATTGAAACAAACTTCATCAAATTTGAAAGATCCACCGTATAAAAATTCAGCTTGATTTGCAGCAAGTCTGGGAATGGTTGGGCCGACTGTGTTCTTTAAAACCTAATAAAAATGTCATGCAAATCTTTTGATTTTAAATTTAATTGGGGTGCAATATACTAGCATCCAAGTTGTTTTGATTCAGTGTATCTGCAGTGATATGAGCCTAACTGTAAAAAGTACAATACATAGTTCATGGAGTATGTTAAGGAATGAGAATAGCTGTTGAAGTAAATTATCCAGTGACTGTAGGAGGGGGCTTCACTGATGCCACCTTGAGTATAACATGATGCATTGCTTGTAGAATCAATATGGTATGCAAATAAACACGTCTGGTGTCTGTGATTTCAGAAGATACCTACAAGGTGGAGGGTATCTATGAAGTGTCTCGGCCGGGTGAGAATGACCGGTTGCTGCAGAGCGGTGTAGATCAACACCGCCTGCTATTCCACGGCAGTAGCGGTTTCAACCTCATCAGCATTCTCTCACGAGGACTCTTGATGGCTCCTCCGGAGGCACCATCCACTGGACACATGTTCGGAAAGGTGAGACACATCTTTATATTTATCAAAGTGAAAATTGACAAATAGGACTCTTCACACCAAAAACTACGCACAGATACATGATGAAGATCTTACTGAATGCTAGGCTATAATAATTACTATCTTCTGGTTCAGTTTGTGAGACTTTTCCATTTTATTTCTGATTGTCAGAGTGTTGTACATTTTTATGGTGAAACGTGTATCCTGAGCCAAGAAATGAAAACAAAATTTAAGTAGACATTGTATATATGTGATGTAAACATGACCAGCTGTCCCCTGGTGAATTAGTGATCAATCTCTAATTGCTTGTGTGACTCAAAGTATGGCTGAGCAACACATGTGAGACACAACATGTGACATCCAGCATCGCACTTTCTGAACAATATTTGCATAACTTAAGGTTAATATTTGGCATGGGCCCAAAAAATTAGTTGCCATGTAAACAGTGGATGTTTCTCCGCACTGGTTTTCTTTTGATTCCTGCATAATTTCCTATTGACTGTGACCTGTACTACCACACTGACCCTGCTAACTGACCTGTACAACATGTACCACACTGACTTTCCATTGGCTTAGACATGTACTGCTAGACTGACTTCCTGTTGACTGTGACCTGTACTACCACACTGACTTCCCATTGACTGACCTCTAGTACCAGACTTACTTCCTATTGATTGTGACCTACTACCACACTGACTTCCCATTGAGTGACCTCTAGTACCAGACTTACTTCCTATTGACTGTGACCTACTACCACATTGACTTCCCATTGACTGACCTCTAGTACTAGACTTACTTCCTATTGACTGTGACCTACTACCACATTGACTTCCCATTGACTGACCTCTAGTACTAGACTTACTTCCTATTGACTGTGAGGGGGGGGGGCAATGAAAAGTGCTGTACAGTGGTCACTGTCTTGAAAGACCACCACTTCAAGAGACTGTGCGTAGTACCTTTTACATTGTTTATGCCTGAGATCACCTGTCTGGAGAGACCACAGGTTGGCCAGACGTTGGGGTGGCCTTTGAAGACAGGTTTCACTGTTCACCAATTGATAATAGAATAATTTACCCAGTGAGTTTACTTATGACACCCTTGTTTATTGAGTTGTTTCCTATTTAACTGTGTGATTGTAGGGCATCTACTTGGCAGACGCATTCCAAAAGAGCGCGGGGTACTGTTATAACTGGAGCACCCAGTCTAATCACAAGTACATGTTGGTCTGTGAGGTGAGTTGCTTTCAGTGTGAACAGATCTGGACAGGTGGCAAAATATGAAAATCAGTTTGTGGAAGAACGCACCAACAATTGTTAGCTGGACCAGTATGAAACTGAAAATGTCATTACATGTATACTTGTAGTTATAATTTAAAAAAAAACAAATTTTTTTTCGTCTTTCATCTGCAGGGAACCCACAGAATGTACCAGCAGAACCTTTTCTGCAAGGTATCTGTAGCTACATAGTTATTGTTTGGTTTTAGTGATAAAGTCGTTGCATATGTATATAAAGTATAACTGGAAATGCATCTCGTGTAAAGACTTCTGCATGAATTCTGGGAAGCTAGTTATATAAAGGGCATGTCAGAGTTTTGCACAAATTACTAATTTAAAATTAACCTGGGTCTGATTTGTATTATGCTAATAATTAAAAAGCAAGGACAGCCTGATGATATAATCCGCTGTCACAATTAGTAAGTGCACATTTTATGCTTACAGTGCACCAATCTTTCAAAGAATTTGATAGGTCAAAGTTTGTTAATCTGGAAATCTGTCCGATGGTATTAATGTAGAATCAGCCCTTACTCATCTGGTAATGAACGTTCTGGTCCCTATTATTTTTAAATAAATTTTCAGCCACAAAGAAGCTTTTCAGGATGGTAATGCAGTTGTCCCTTTCCTAAGAGAGCTCCTGTCTTGACAGACAGCACACTCAATACTTTGAGAGGACTCATACTTCCTGTGTGAAAAAACACCTGTTTTGAGAGACCGCAATTTTGTAACCCCGAAGAACATCCTTTCAAGAAAGGTTCATCATGGTTAAAAGGATGGAACATGTCACCTGTAGATGGCACTGAGGCAACTTCCCCCTGGTATCCACCTGTTGCAGTTGGAGACACCTGGGCGATAAACAAAACCGGCTTTAGTTATTGGTTAAATGTCATGTGACATAGGAAACAGGTGCCATCACCATGCAGAAAAGTGCATCTAGTATGTCCCATTGATTAATTTTCAGGCGGCCCTCGGTCAGAGCAAAGAGCTGTATGAAGACAAACAGATGGAGGGAGCAGAGAAGGGCTTCCACAGTACTTTAGGGGTGGGGAAGAACACGCCAGACCCCAACTATGACATAGCACTTCCCACAGGTTGGTATGCTTGCTCCGACTATAATAAAAATTGATTCTCGCATGCCCTGAAAAAAAAAGGTTGATGGCAAATATGAGATTGCAATTTTGCAAATTTGCACTTTCACACAATGTCTTGAATGAAAAATCCCAGAGTAGACCCACAGGAGAAAGGCTCGACTGTTTCTATGTGTGAGCTGAGTATTTAGTGCATAGAATGTATATCGGCAGTTGTAGCTTTTGCATGACTACAAACAAGCCATATTTTGCCCTG
>OZ026615.1:6034337-6221202 GCA_964020975.1 Hermodice carunculata | reverse complement strand
GCTTCAACAAAACTCATATATTTTGGCAAGATATCTCAGTTTTATTTTTCCTGGAAAGTTTACCCGCTGAAAAGCGGAGTTCTGCTGCCCAGCTACATGCAAGTAATGCACTGAGAAACACTGGCTCGTAAGCAGACTTTCTCAGGTTCCAGGTGAAAGTCTGCCTTATTTCTCCAGATTTCTGTTTCTAGCAATTATAATAAAACCGTGTTGTGACCCCTTCCCTTGGCTTATGGGTCAGTCAGGAAGTAGTTCATTATCACCCTGGCCAGTGGTTCTCTGGACCCAGGTGAACTGAAGCATGACTGAGCTGCATTTGAGAAGCAAAAAAGCAGTGGTTATGTAGAGAAAAGGCAGACTTTGGCAGGGAACCAGAGAAAGTCTGGTTAGGAGGGAATATGCATATATATATATATATATATATATATATAGATATATAGATATATAGATATAGATATAGATATAGATATTGATATAGATAGATATATATATATATATATATATATATATATATATATATATATATATATATATATATATATATATATATATATATAGATATATATATATATATATATATATATATATAGATATATATATATAAATATATATATATATAGATATATATATATATATATATATATATATATATAGATATATATATATAAATATATATATGTGTGTGTGTGTTTGTGGTTAAGAGGCAGTACCCAAGTTTTAGCTCCTGAAATCCCACAAAATACATGTACACCATTTTAATGCTGGTTAGATAAAAGTTCCAGAGGGGTGGGTGGTGGGGTCCATCTTGTTCACACAGCCATTCATAGTACTACTTTATATCTGCCTCTCTAAACCTGGAGGGGGGAAATCTCACACATTTGATAAATGTCAGGTTGGAGTGTGAACTTCCTTGTTTCGTCATCAAGAGAGTGAATGCTTGTAGTCACTACAGTGACATGGTGTAGCATTGTTGTATAATCACCCCATAAATCCTACAGCAGTTTTGATGAATTGAATAGCAGTTTATTACAAGCCAAGGTATATATATATATATATATATATATATATATATATATATATATATATATATATATATATATATAGAGCAGAAAACAGGTGATGTAAAGATACTGTGTTCCCTGCTAAGTCTATGTGTGCATATTCAAACCTGGGTGGTACAGAAAAGCAGTTGCACTAATTCATTAATGGATGTGTAACAGTTCCAGTTTCCAAAATGTATCATTTTACCTGCAGATCTGAATGCATCTAGTGCAAAGGCTAAAGTAATGATGAAAACGTATTTCTCATCACAACTTACAATCCAGCTCTTCCTGCGATCAGAGATATCATACAGCAAAATTTGATAACTTTAGAAGCTTCACAAAGTGCTGAAGTACTAACCAACAAAACAAGTGGTCTTTGAGGTAGGAAACACAGGAACGAATGCAATTGTAAGGATTGCAAATATTTTACTTGCGTGAAGACATCAGGACGAGTGACTAGCACAAAAACCAAAAGGACATATGCCGTCCCAAAAGGAGGTTGTTGCGAAAGTGCCAACTTAATTTACCTCCTTACATACAAAGTCTGCCTGAAACAGTGTGTCGGACAAACACAACGTCCACTCAAAGACAGGCTAAGAGAACAGTATTGTTACATTAGAAACAAAGTGACCACCCAACCACTGGGTAGACATTTCACCAAAGAAGGTCATGATGGACTTGACATTGAAGTTCACATACTAGAATAAATCCCAACTCCACCGAGATTAGCACGTACTGGCGAGTTGCAGCTAACTCGAGAGAAACATTGGATGCATCAATTGTGCTCCATTCAGCCTTTCAGCATCAATATCATGGGGAAATGAGCTTTCTTGCTTTGTCTCATGTTAAATTTTTACTTGTCTTAGCTCACCTTCCCATGCTATTTTCCACTCAATTTTAACATAGAAAGTGTTAAAACATGAAAAAAAAACTGCAAAAGTACCACAATTGGAATGTATTTCCTTTCATATGCCCATATTTATGGCAATTGCAACAACAGTTCTGTTCTAATTTTAGAATTCCTGAGAAATAGCACCAGCTGACCCCAGCTGCCAGCCAAGGTTTCTATATTAGCAAAGCCAGGCCAATTCAAAAAGAGACCTTTTTGAAATCACACCATGTCAACAAAAATATGGACGTCGGGCTACTGTTCTACGTAAACACATGCACATGCTTTACATATAAACCAGGGTAGCTACACGGAGTATATAAAGAGGCTAATAGGGTTCTTTTCAACAGTTCCTGATTGAGATGCACAGAGCATCAAAACTAGCCCAGCTCATACTGTATAGATAATACTGACACCGTATTTTGAGTTTGTGAGGGACAGGACATAGTCCTGTACACATATTCACATACATGTCTTGGGCTTCATCATGACCTCTAAAGCCCTTGGATGTAAAATGTCTTTTGTGTCAGTGTTTTTGTTATATTTACTACTCATGTGGGAGTCACTATAGGTGCATCTACAGATTGAGCATTGCCCTTGAGTGAAGCAGTTAGCTTGAGATCAAAGGCAATTCGAGGTCCTTGGATGCATCTGCAGTGACCCCTGGATGAGTTGTAAAGTGTATTCTTATTATGTTCCCAGGTAGTTTGCTTACATCATGCTAGGGAAAGTTGTTGACCACAGTTGGTAACATGTAGCATGTATGATGTTGTCACCAACATTTTTAGCAAAGCAACATTGTAGGCAAATTTGGACATTGTCATATTGTCATTTGTCTATCTATCTATCTATATTTGTCACTATTATCATTAAAATCAAATAAAAATACCACGATAATATGATCAAAAGTAGTTGATAGCATAATTCTCAGTTTTGTCCACAGTAACAACTCTGTCATTAATCCAGTCTTGACTAAAGGTGATTAGGAACACCCTATAAAGTGCCGGTAATACATGTATATTGTGCATAGGGCCAGCATACACCCAGCTGTGAAGCTCATGCTTGGAGTGTACAGCACCATGGGTTGACAGGGATGTTCCTTAACCCATTCCCCCTTGAATTAAGACTGAGTCAACAGCTTTCCTTGGCATGGATTGGGCACTGAGTGCCCAACCCATGCCAAGGAAAGCTGTTGACCTGGGACATGTTATCTTGATAGATCTCATCTACAAATTGTTTTTCATTACTGTTGAAATTAGTTGAAAACACTGAAGCAGATGACATTTAACCACCAAGCCAGTTTTTGCCGGTTTACGTATTGGCTGATCAGTACCACAACATGTCCATATGTAGCACCATTGTGGATTCTGAGCCAATGGAAGTGTTTAGTGTTCTGTGGTGTATTGCACTAGTTGAGGGTTAAAAGTTCAAAATACCAGGCATGAAATCCAATTACATGTATAAGGTGCTAATTAGGAACAGCCTATAAATATTTCAACCGCCATTAGGCCTGGACCTTGTTTTGCCCATAAATATATCCTTCACAGAAATATTTAGAATGAATGGAAAAACTATTAGTGATGAAAATATAATTGCCAATAAATTTAATGAACTCTTCATAAATGTTGGACCTGATCTTGCACCAAAGATTACTGAACCTGGTTACATAAGTTTTGATAGATATCTAAAACAAATACAATCACAATTTTGAATTGAATGAAGTTACAACTGATGGTGTACAAAACGTAATAAATTCTTTAAGACCTAAAACAAGCTCGGTTCATGATCAAGGAGGGCCCCAAAGCTCTATTCTTGGGTCACTTCTCTTAATCCTTTATACCATGTAGATGGTATATCTAATGCCAGTAATTTATTCTATATTTTTATATTGTATGCAGATGATACAACTTTACTACACTAAGTATTGACTTTGCAGTTGGTAATCATTCGGGAAACATTTAACAGAGAACTTGATAAAATTTGTGTTTGGCTCAGGGAGAATGAGGTATCACTAAATGTAGTTAAATCACAATTCATGATATTTCATTGTTCAAATAAAAAGTTAATTAAACCAGACTTAATTATGAATGATACTCCAATAAAACAAGTGTACACTTTCAGGTTTCTTTGGCTCACACTGGATGATCAGTTGACTTGGAATGAACATATTGTGAAAAATTTTATTTGAAATATGGAGAGCTTCATTAAAAGTAAAAATTAATATGTATAACTCTTTGATACTCCCTCACATAAATTTTGGTATACATGTGCTTTTATGGGATTTTAGGCATTCAAAAATTGAAAAACTACAAAAGAAAGCTAAACGTTACATTATTTGTGGTAAATATAAAGCCCATATTTAACCGGTGATGAAACATCTTAAAATACTAAAAAATCAACATATATTCATGTTAATTGAATTGAAATTTTATTGTAAATATAAACATAATGATCTACCTACAAGATTGCTCACTTTTCCGTTTATTCCTTCAAATGGAAGGTACAATTTCAAGGGATAGTACTAAACTTTTCATAAGTGGAGTCAATAGACTATTTGCTCAACATAGTTTAATGTTTGACATTCCAAATTTAGTAAAGCAAACAGACAGTAATATACATGTAATGGAAAAGATCCATGCTCATAGTTTGCATGGTTTTTCAAGGTATATAAAAAAAAAAAAAATTGAATAATTATCAACATGGTTGTAATATAATTAACTGCTCTGTTTGTCAAAAAAACCAGTAATCATGTTCATAACTGAGTGCTGTATTCACAAGAGGATTTTCCACCCTGACTGAATAACCCTACAATTACATGTGCATGTATTGGCTTATATTTTTTAGTTTGTGACATTTACATTTACCATTATTATCCAATATTTCAATTGCCATCAACATTGTTTATATTACTTGTTATACTGGGTAGCTCCCATGAGAGTGACATGAATGCATCTTAATGGGAATCTCCCGAGCATATTAGTATTCATTATTTTGTATATTTGTGATTTTTTTTGTTCAGATTAGCAGAATAAAGGTATTCTGAGTTCTGAGTTTTAACTCATTCCATACTATGGTCACAGGCCTTGGTCAGTGGTTCTGGCACTGCCTGGCAAGTCATGCTGCAGCTGCCCTTGCGGCAGCTGCAGCATGACTTGCCAGGCAGTGCCAGAACCACTGACTTAAGACTATAGGCATGTTGGTACTTGAACAAATGCTCTTTTCATGAAGAATTTAAATATGCAATTGCCGCCTTAACTCTAGGTAAATATACGGAAATGTCAGGGACTGGTATGGAATGAGTTAATGTCCTCCATCTCTGTACGTGTGTGAGCATTTCTTCCGTTGTTGCAGGTGCGGTCATCCCCTTGGGTCCCTCCATTGACAGACCTCTACCAGAAGGAACGTTCTGGTTCCAGCTCCAGATGAATGAATATGTCGTGTATGACGAAGCCCAAGTGTGTCTGCGATATATCATACAATTTGCGGAGAAATGAAGGGGCAGAGAATCGTGTGTTTGAGAGTTTTCAGAGGGAGTGACAGGAATGAATACATGGACATGTATTTATTTGGTGTATGAAGTGTAGTGTTCTATAGATGGACTACTTGACGTAGGAAGATAAATTCGTAAAATGTTTTCTGATGTAGGGCAGAGTGGTCATAGTGAAATATGCATATGATCTGTTTTACACGGTTACCTCATGGGGAAATGAAATTTTTGTAGATGAAATGAGATATAAACTTTGCGGGGGAAAGACATTGAAGTAATGACACTTGATTTGTGCCATGGTAGCTGTAGTAAACACTATAAACAAACGTGTCATGTTGTGGGGTTTTTTTTGTGGAGATGTAAGAAAATCTTGTGTACTGCCCGGTGTTTCACTGCGTTTTATCTGTCTGTTTGCCCAGTGTCTTATTACACAGATGACAATCAGCCTCTTTCTGTTGTATCCCTGACACTGATGGCTCACTCGCCATGGTTTGGCGGAGACTGGTGGCTCCCTCTGCCTGGAATTTGACTGACTTTGACTGAGTGTGTGATAGTTCTGCCTTCCTGGGGTTTGGTTGAGACTGACTGCTTTCTCTGTCTTGGCATGGACTGAGACTGCTGGCTCTCTCTGCCTGGGATTTGACTGAGTGTGATGGCTCTTTCCGCTTAGGTTGGACTGAGACTGATGGGTCTCTCAGCCTTAGAGTTGGACTGAGACTGATGGGTGTCTCAGCCTAGGGTTGGACTGTGAGAGATGACTCTGCCTGGGGTTGGAATGAGACTAATGGCTGTCTGCCTAGGGTTGGACTGAGACTGGTGGCTCTCTCTCTCTCTGCCTAAGGTTTGGACTGAAACCTCTGATTCTGCACGCGTGGGGTTTGACCAAAACTGATGGATGTCTCTGCCTTGACTTTGTCCGAGACTGATGGCTCTTTCCATGGGGGATTTGACTGAAACTGATGGCTGTCTCTACCTTGGATTTGACCAAGACTGAATGGCATGGCTGAGACTAATGGCTCAGCAGTCTCCCTGACTGGGGTTTGGCTGAGACTGATGGCCCTGTTTGTCCGGAGGGTCACCGAGACTCATGGTTCTCTGTGTCTGGGTCTTGACTGAACCTGATTGTATTCACATAGGCTGGTGACTGGTGTTTCCCTCAGACCACATTTAGCCTCAGCTCTGCATGAGTTTGGACAGAGACTGATGGCATGTGGTGTCTGGTCATTGTCTCAATAATGTAATAATGAGTGATGGCAGTGAGGGAGTGCCTAGTATTTCGCTGAGACTGGGTGCATTCGTACAGTCTCTGCCAGATGTTTCAGGGAGACCTTTTTTTTTTTGTCAGTTTCAGTTGAAGGGAATATATGATTTGTATGCCTGTTGTAGAATCGTTTTTACAAAAATTGTGTGGTACTGAATAACATGCTAGCATGATTATTAAATTTTTGAAATTTTCAAATTTACATAATTTGTGTATTGTTCAATTTTAAATACTTGAGCACAAAGACAGAAGAAAAAAACCCAGAAGCAGAACTGATTTTTCGTTATATTTTTCTCACATTTGTTCCATGGGAAAATTGTACAGAAATACACAAAAGGGTACAAATTTTATCTTTTATCTGTGTAGATCTACCTCCACAGATGCAATGTACAATGGAACTTGCTCTTGTGACCATATTTGGCTGCCACATTTCTTTCTATTTCTGTGTACTTTGACCCTTAATATTGTGAGACACCCCCATCCCATAATGACCATGTTTTTGTGGTCCTAAACATGGTTGTAATAATCAGGTTCCACTGTAGTGATGTCAGAGAGCGTTAACATTTGATTCATAGGTGTATATATGCTGGTACATGCACCTTTCCCATGTTGCTGCATTGTCTTACTGACCAGACCATGAACTGATCGAGTCTTGCATCCAGCTCCCTCACCACCACATCATTACACAGATTGTAAGGTGAGGTTCATGGCTGATGCTGAGTGTACATGTACTTTATTTTCGTACTTCACAGCGGTCTCATATAGTCACAAGATGGTCCAGATCTATGGACATAATGAACTTGAGATGCATGTATCATCAAAGTAAATGGGCTTTAAAAGCAAAATTAGCAGCTGTAATTGGACAGCATTACAAAGGTACAGGCAGAGATTTTGAAGGAAATTACATTGGCTTTGGCCAGTTGAAGAGACAGAGCCTCCAAGCTAGCCTATGTTAAAAGTGGGATGTCGCCTTCCTGCAGGTACTGAAAAGCGGGAGGGCAAGTGTTGAAGGGGCGAAGCGCAGCCAGGATGGTCTTTTGCCCAGGAAAAAATTGAAATTTGCACCTTCATTTCCTGCATTTTGAACCATTTTAGGCACCTTCATAGACATATTTCAAACGTATATATAGTACAACACCACGGCAGAACAGTACAACTGTACAGCCACCGATGGAATAATGCTACTTTTTTCTTTTTTATTGTACAAAAAGTGGGAGACATACTGAGCAGGGGACTTTGTAAAAAAAGTCGGAAAAAGTGGGAGATCTCCTGCCTCGGTGGGAGACTTGGAGGCTGTGAAGAGAGCATGGTCCATTGTCACCCACAGGCTAAAGCAGGGTTCACATTGTAGCAATGCACTAACAAGTGAGGATTTGCTACGTTGGTTCATGGGGACCAGTCATTGTAGTTACAGTGCAGTTATTCAGTTCAATTCAGTTCATTGAATTGAATTGAATTGAATTGAATTTACAGCTGCATTGTGTTTTGACAACCTAAATTTAAAAGTGGTTTCTGAATATTCTCTTTAAAAAAAACAAACCCAAAAATCTTTTAATTTTCCTCTATTTTTCACAAAATCTCCAGATATCCCATATTTTAAAGAAAAAAAATGGTAATCTCCTAAGTTTTTAATATTGTTTCCTTTGTAATATATATATATATATACATGTATATACATGTATATTAAAAGAAAAACCTAAATAAAAACAAAAGACTGAAAGAAAGAAACAAGGTGAACACATACTAACTGGGTTGCACAGGGATCCAAGTTTTGGGGTGTATACACGTACCTGGAATTGTGTGTTTTTTGTTCCACAGGGTTCATGTTTCAACTCTTGTTTCAGGTGTTGAGAATTTATGTTAAAATGAGGTATAATATTTGATTTGTGGTATTTTTTTATGTGTCCGTGAAAAGCCATTTTGGGGGTTGGGTCGGGGTTCACACTTGTCCTGATTTTGCCTCACAAAATCCGAATTCTATCCCGATTTGAACCACTATGCACTTGGAAGCTCTGTGGTCACCAATGGAGAACAGTCAACTCCTGCCTCTTGTGCATCCCGGGTAGAACTTGTCTCAAGGAACTCTGTACATGTATCATGCTGCTACATGTAATGATTTCATACACCTATGTAGCACTGAAAATGAAGGATCTGTCATTTTACTTCTGCGTGCAGTGATGTTGTATTAAAATATGTGGGGACTAGCCATGGAAGCATGTACAGTTAGTTGAGTCTTCGATGTCCAGCGGATCATGAAATTGCAAATTCATCTTTATATGATGTCACTGTAAACTTTGTGCAGAAAGATCGTTGATGTATTGATTTTCAAAATGACAAGACATGCTTTGAGTTTTGCTTCCCCCCCCCCCCAAGGTAATAAAGTTGCAACCACAATAAAGATACAACATTTTGTGTAAAATGACCCATGTTGCATGTTTTCCAGGCTGACCTGTCAATGTGCAGTGTCACAAGGAACTATTATGATAGACTATACATTAATAAGTGAATATTGTCTGTTTATTCAGTCAAATTAACACATGTCATAATACATCATGGGAGTAATTTAGTTCACTCAGCATTGCACAATATTCATTTCTGTGCCATTCATCCATATGGCAGCTCTGTGATCACCAGTCATGCACTCGTCACCCCCCAGGAACCTGACACCCAGATACAATGTGCAACATTTTACTATAGAGAATTATCAGAAAATGTCCAGTGTTGTGAATTATGTAAATTGCTTCTTTTCCCTCGTCAGTAGAAATATGCTGTTAGTCAACAGCTTTCCTCGGTGAAGTCTGGGTGCATGTTGCCCTGAGTGCATTGAGGAAACTGCTGGGGCCCTGTTAGGATTTTAGAATTAGTGGACCCTTTTAAAGGGATTATTGGATTATTTCACCAGAATAAAGTAGTTTGGGATTATTGAAAAGCTAAATATTTTGGATCAGGACCAATGTTTTTTTTTGGGGGGGGGAGGGGGGTTATTGGCTTATTTAGGTAAAAATGTATCAGGGATTATTGGTACCTCCCTGACAGAACCCCATTGCTGACTCAATCCCTAGAGGATGAATTATAGATGCTGCATCGTGGAGGCCAATGTGACACTGTGATTGGCCGTCAGTTAGTCAGAACGTCAATACTAACTAATGTTTTCAGGACACAGGCATTCATACATGTGCCTGTTCGGTAAGTCCAAACAAGATTTAAGTGTACAATGATACCCAGTCAAAAATGTGAAAGCTGTAAGATTGAAATATTTTTAAAACCGAGTCCTCGCATGTTCAAGCTCACAAGTTGAGAAGACAGTCTTCCTTTGATACAACTGTGGAGTGTTAATAATTAATGGGCTCTGTCTGGGCGTCTTCGCCGCATTATGTCTTCAAGCTCATCAGCTGCTTGATGAGACGTATTGGGAGATTGAAATTATCATTCTTATATGCTTGTGACTCTAAGAGGACTGGTACTTGTTTATCAGAAAATGATAGTTGATGATTGTGGCTTGGCTTCCGCAGCGGAAAACATAGCTACAGGAATTGGGATTCAGATGAACAGCGGAGGGCTGCTGACACAAGTTAACATGATAACTTTTGAAATACCACTACAGTGACCATTAAAAGCAGGTTGCTTGTTATGTAATCATGCCACATAAAGCCGTCAGTGAATTCTGTAGGAAGTAAAATGCATATCATTGGAGGTGAGGGTGCCAGGGCTTGCATCTGCCAGTATAGATAGAGAATCTTGAGATCTTGATGGACACTTGGAGCAAATTGTTAAATTACATTTAAAAAAGAGATGTGTTTATTATGGGACAAATTGTTAAATTATACAGAAGTGATACAGAAATGATTGAAATCAGATTAACCCTTAAAGTGCTAATCATGGCTATAGTCGTTTTCTCATTACTGTTAAATATATAATGGTTAAAAGATTCAAATTCCTCATGAAGCTACCTTTCATTTAAATACCAGCAAGCTTTGTCTAAAGCAAAAAGTAGTCTTAGTCAACACCTTTCCTCGGGACACTTTGTGTGCAAAGTGTATTGAGGAAAGCTGTTGACTCAATCATAAATCAGCGCTTTAAGGGTTAATGTCATCTACAGATAGCAACCAGCTTACATTTGTCTGTGTACATATAAAAACTAAATGTGTCTTTTGTGATGATATATTACAAGTGAAAGTAACCATTATATAATAATTAGGACTTCGAGCTTTTTAATGCATTTCTTTTCATTTCTTGCTGGAAATAACGTGTGTAGCTTTAGAATATAGAGGTAGTCATAAACCTTATGTGACAGCTTTTAGCCCCAGTATTGAGAGATGAGAAGTACTGATATTTGAAAATTGACTTGGGTGTTCCTTTTTTTTTTTTTTTTTTTCTTTCTTTAATCAAACACTGCAGTTCGGCTACTGGGTGTGGACCATCAAAAAGTGCCAGACTATTTGCAGGGTGCATATTTGCAGAACCCTAAACACGTTTTGTAAACGAAAGGTATAAATTATCCACTTGGAGGAAGCTGACTAGGAATCTAGTCACATCCGGTCAGGCACTTTTTCCATTAAGTGATGGTATTTATTTGCTGCCAGCTTACATTTGGATTATGTGATACTAAATACATATACGCGTACGTCAGTCCATCATTTGTGCAATCACAACCTGGATTTTGTGTGCACGTGTACCTTGTGGAAATCTGATTTTTTTGGATTTTTTTTTTTTTTGCCTCCAGACACACTATTTAATTAAAAAAAATGAAGCATTCTGTCTTTGTAAGTGAATGCATATGAATGCAGCAGTATATGTTCATACATAATACCCTAAGTTCTGATGTGTTTGTAAGTTGTGATTTCTTCAGCAGCTTCGTTTACTCTCGTCACATGTAGGTCTGCACAAATAAATTGATTGGCTCCCGGTCCCAGGCAATACATAACATGATAGAACTAGGGATTGTATAATTATCCCTTAGTTATAGAACAATGAATCAATTGTCTGCATGTTAACAATACTGTTTGGCTGAAATCATGAAATACAACTTGCAAAATCTATCTATTCTCAGTGTCATCCCTTGGAGTATAACCTGTCGTGAGCCAGTTTGTTCTACGCTGGCAGAACATGGTCATTTGATACTGTTTTCAAATTTCATAACAAACGCAACATCACTGAAATTCCAATTGTTAGCACAGGCCCAGGTGGAAGCATGCCCTCATCTTTTCATGTCATGGACTGACATACAATATCAATTTTCCGCATTATTTTTTATTTTTTATTTTTTTTTTCTCCAAAATATTGATCTTTTTTGAATGGACAGAAGCACTGATAGTACTTTTTGATCACTAAGCTTTATAAAGACATAGTAAATACTCACTTTGAATTGAAAAAAGAAAATTACACAGTCACAATCCCAGCATTTGATCCAGGAAGTTTTGCAGTGGCACGGTGTGCTGCTATTAGGATGAATACGGTATATATGTTGTCTAAATTGTGGTCTTTACCATTTGCATTGCCTAATGTGATGCCCCATCCCAATTTCTTTGTGTTTTATTGTCTAATGTATGAACCACTATGCTCATTAGGCTTCCAATTGTTTGCGTGATTACGGTGCATCCATCATGCACTGATTTCACTGCAGCACTACTGTGACATCAATTGTCCATTTTCAATCCTTTGATCACGCTAATAAGATTTCTTTGGCAACCGTATTTGTTTGTAAATATCAGTCTTCTGGACTAGGAAACAAGATCATAAATCAGGCGCTTTGCTGTGAGATTACTGGTGCCAAGGGTTGCTGCTTCGAGTCCCGCTCGTTCCGAACATGAAATATATACAGGAAGTCTTGAATATGTAACGGCACAAACTAAGCTATCAACAGTTCATGGTTTCTTTGAAAAAAAAACAAAACAAACAAACAAACCTACAGTATCATAGTTTTCACCTGAACCCCTTTTTCCTTCCCTCCAAAATTACAGTTGACGATGTTGAAATCATATCTTCCCTTCCCTTCCCTTCCCCCCCCCCCAAAAAAATCTGTCTAATAGTTGCATATGACATTTTGTCATGCCAAAATAGCATCTATGTGTTATATAAAGTTGACATATGTGCATGTGTTTTATGTGTTGCCATGGGGGGATTGCCTTTTTTTTTAACAGGACGTCTGTATTTGAAGGCATTTTTCACATACATTGACATTGCACGATAGCAAACCAGATGTTACTTTTATTACCCTTCACCCTGACTAAAAAACTTACCCTCCTTGTGGCACAGCCATGTTTTGGTGGAATCCAATTTGCCAAGTGATCCCTGTTATACAGGAGAAAAAAATGGATGTAAACACAATGTTATACAGGCTTTTCACAGCTCCAGACAGCTGTTAAATTTCATTTCTTGTCTTTCCAGGTATAAATTTCAGTCCTTTTGTTGACTCTAAAATAAGAACTAATTTTCACACATATGTGGTAAAGTCATGGTCTCAACAGATATCAAACTTGCCCGTCATAATGTTGGTGAGGTAACTTTGTATGCAATGAGTGCTAGAGATGTAAACCTAGCCAAGGCAGCTGTCTGTCTGTCTGGTCAGGCGACTGGAGTTGACTTGTTTGTGCCCACCAGTGTGTATACCATTTTATCCCCTCGGCCTTTAGGCCTGAGGGGTATTATCATCACCTGTGCGTCCATCTGTCCGTGCGTTCCTTGTTAACACCATATGTCCAAAAATTTCTCGCTTTACAGAGACCAAATTTTCATCACAGTGGGCCATTGAGGTGCTTCAGGTGCCTATCGAAAATTAGGTCACTAGGTCACAGTACAACATTAAGGAAAAAAAAAAACAGCGTTAACACAATATCTAAAAAAGTACTGAATGTAGCTTCATCTGAATGTAGCTTCATCAATTATTTATGATAGGTGGTCCCAACAATGCCTCAGATGCCTATTGAAAACTGGATCACTGGATCACATATTTAGGTCACAGTGCTGCATTGAAGAAAAATGGTGGTACCATGATATCTTCAAATATTAAATTACTCATTGTAGCTGCACCAATTATTCATGACAGTTGGTCCTAAGGATGTCTCAGACACATAGTGAAAACTAGGTCACTAGGTCACATATTTAGGTCACAGTGCTGCATTAAAAAAATGGCCTTCCCATGATATATCTGCTCATGCATTTGCACCAAAGCTTTGTCAGTAGGTCAAACAGAAGTAACCTTGTCCTACCAGAGGGGTATTGTCGTCACCTACGCGTCCATTCGTCTGTCTGTCTGTCTGTGCATCCCTCCTGGCTGAGGGGTTTTTTGTCACTGATCGGCTTCTAGTTTCTTTTTGTAGAAGTGCATGACTTCTGATGGTCTTGCCAGTTGTCACTGACAATACAAAAGCAGCTTGGTAGCTCCTGTTAATTTTCGAAATATTTGAAACCCAGATCAACTGGAAAGTTGGATACTTGTGGCTTTTTACGGTAAAATGAGCAAAGTTTTTGCCGACAAAGATCAATTGCTGGGCTAGAAATGGTTACTACATGTATATAGTTGTGCTGTCTACTGGATCAGACCTGATTGGCTGTACTGACGCCAGAACAACTCTAAGCTCCTACATGATGATTGGTTGTACTGTCATGGTGTCATTTTGTTTTGCAAGATTTGATAAAGTGTTATGTCACCATGTACATGTATGTGTTTTATGCCAGGCATGATCAGCTGTATGTCACCAGCTCAATTTTGAGGGAACAGATTATGGGCTGTGTTGCCATATTAGAATAATTAAAAGCCTGGACTGATTGGCTGAGCTGTGACTGTGTATCAATTGTCAGATATGACTGGCTAAACTGTGCATGAGGTTAGTTGCAAAAATGAACATGGTTTGTGGTGATGTCACAAGTTTGGGTGTAAGGACATGATTAGCCGTGCAGTTACCAGGTTAGTTGTAAAGCCAGACATGATTGGCTGTTCTGTTTCCATGATGTTTTCTGTAAGTGATGCTTGCTTGAACCTACTTCCATTTTATTGGTTGTAATATTTATAGTCCTAGACATATACAGTACCATGGGGAAAGCAGTAAAACTTGTTTATTTCCAGATGGACTGGAAAAAGCACTGACATCATACAAGGCCATGGCTAAAAGAGAAAGTAAAAAATGACTATAGGCCTAAAAATGTACCTTATTTTGTGACGCAATGTATATTTCATTGAAATGATGAACTCTGACAAGTAGGTGTACATCATAAGGTGTATTTTGTAAATCAGTCTTAATTGTTTTAATTATCATGTTCAGCTTGCGTAAGCATGAGGTACACTGTATATTTTTGGCTACATGTGCTTCTTACGTATGAAATTCGTATGACAATGGGTGATTGCCATAGTTTATGAATGGATCACACACCAGTATTGTAACAGTACACGTGACTCAACTCTGTGAGCATTTATTATGACAAGCAGATGAATTGTTCCCCCAAATGTTGGATAATAAAATGAGAATCCCAACAGAACCCAAAACTCAATGTTATTTGTGCTTTGGTGATTGGTACTAGTATTTTAGAAATTGACAGCCTCACACTTCTGTCAAACTTAGTTGTGGATGTTTTACAAATAGAGGGGATGTAAATGTAATGAACAGATATGTGCAAAATGTCAACAGTATAAAAATATGGTGTACAGAGTAGTTGGATTCCTCTACACTATATGTGCGTAACAACAGCACCTGATTTTGAGGTACAGAGCCGTTGAATCCCTTTGCACTAGATGTGCGTAATGTCAACAGCACAGCTTCTCTGAAACCATAAACCAAATTCACTTCAAACTTGGTAGCAATGTTCCTTTTGTGGGTCTCTACAAAGTTTGTTCAAATTGTCAGGCTCCGGTGATTTTTGGATTTTTTATGAATTTTTTTATCCTTTTTTGGACAAATATTAAAAAATCTCCTGTGAAACCATTTGCCCAATAATTTTGATATCACACAGGAACACTCTTGGGGACTCCTAGTTCTTAATTTGTTCACCAGGTGGCGCTGCAATTTTTCCTATTTTTTAATGATTTTTTGTGTGTTTTTTGCTACTTTTAACTTCTCCAGAACTGTCACTCAGATTGATTGGGTACTTGCCAGTAAATGCACCTTTTCTTTTGATTACTGTGTATGTCAATGGGCATTCTAATGCTAATTCACATTTTAGACTTCTCTGAAGAAACGGTCAGTCAGATTGACTTCAAATTCAGTGTCAATGTACCTTGGGTGGGTCTCTACCAAGTGTGTGTTCAAATGGTCTTGTTCCCGTGAATTTTTTATTTTTTATGATTTTTTTTTTTTTAAATCTTTAAAAAAGTTTTAATAGGAAAGTTTAACATGGGAATTTGTTGTAATAGTTATAAATTCTATAAATGTGGCCAAATTTGTGTGAAACTTGGTTGGGATGTGCCTTTGATAATGTCCACCTATTTTGTCCTATCCACAGGCGTATGAAAATATTCTGAGTGTGAGAGCACCGATGCTGCTTGTGTTGTAATACCACAAGCAGCATTGGTGCTCTCGCACGCAGAATATTTTCATACGCCTGTGGTCCTATCCCAAGTTCACAGAACAAGAAGTGTGATAAATGTGCAGGTCAACTGAGTATACTTTCTCTGAAATCACTGACTCAATTGCTTTGATATTACACAGGAACACTCCTATGGACACTTAGTTCTTAATTTATTCACCAATAGGCACTGCAATTTTTAGCTCTGCTGACCAAAGGTCGCAGAGCTTATGTGACCACTCATGGCTGTCCATCAGTCCGTACATTCCAGGACACCAATAGATGATTTTAATCTATAGATTTAGGTAGGACTAACATAGAAGTAGTGGTAGGGTGATAGTTGGCATACTGTAAAGTTAACTTAAACCCACCTAGAGATTTTCTCTAGTCTGTCTACCGTCAGAAACCATCATTCATTGTTTGATCCTCTTGTTTCATCACTTGGGTGTAAAGGTGACTATAGTCAATTACCTTAAGCACTCGCTTCACCATCATTGTTAGTACATAAGTGTAACATACTAGCGACATCCGTAAAGTTTTGCTCCTTAGCGCGATACCATCCACAGTTTTCAAGTTCGCCCAATATAACTTGCAGGACTAATAGGGTGTACGAAAATCTAGACCTGTTTTGATATTGGTGGTGCCACCTACATTATTATGTAATAAAGGGGTCAAAATGTGAAAATATTGTGAACACTCTTGCATCTTTAATTTTTGGTGGATCTTCACCAAATGTAGTGGGATTGTGGGGGAGGTCAAAGTCTAAGTTGGTAACGACATTAGTGATGCCACCTATAATTTGACAAATTATGAACCGAAATGTGTTTTAAGATTAAGATTGTAAAATTCCATATATGGAAAAGTAATTGGATTAGACTTCCCAAATTAATATGATATATAGACCATGGCCAAAGGTCGAATGTTATGTAATATCAGTGACCTTGACCTATTTTTTCTGAGGTCACCATGCCTGTCCAGTTGAAAAGGTGAGTTTAATGGCTGGGTGAAGCTTGGACATCAATGGCAAAGAGAATTGAGCCTCCAGATCAAAATTGCACTTGATTATGTAGTACCTAAAACTGCACTTGGTGACCTACTTTTGGGGTCACTCTGACCCAGGAATTATGGAGTTTGGTGCTTGTCCAAGTTTATTGTTTTGCATCAATAACTCAAAAAGTTATTACCGGATTTGAACAAACAGACTATATATGGAAAGCTGGATGTGGCGTGCATATTTTGATCATAACAATTTTTTTATTTGAGTCGAAGCTCAAGGTCAAATGGCCAGTTTGAATATAGGAGTCATCTCGTGAATGCTCTGCACCCCAGAATTCTTGAGATAGGCCCATATAACGTTCAGGAGTTATACAGTGTATAAAATTTCTGCCGACATCAATTTGGTGGCACCACCTATAGTATTATGTAGTATACAGGTCAAAATGTGAAAATCTTGTGACTGCAATACTTTCCACATTTTTCAAGTTAGCCTAATACAACTTTCACGACTTAGGGAGGGTATAAAAAATTAGGTTCTTTTCGATATTGTTGGTGCCACCTACAATATGTGCAATATAGGGGTCAAAATATGAAAATCTTGTGAACACTCTAGTATCTTTAATTTTGGCAGACTTTCACCATATTCAGTGGGATTGCGGGGGAGGTCAAAGTCTAACTTGCTAGTGGCGCCACCTATAATTTGATGGAAGTTATGAGCCAAAATGTGTTTTAAGATAAAAAATCCATATCTTGAAAAGTAATTGGATTAGACCTGCCAAATTTAAATAGATTATATAGACAATGTCCAAAGCTAGAGTTGCATATAATGTCAGTGACTTGACCTATTTTTGTGAGGTCCCCATGCGTGTAAAGTTGAAAGAGGTGATGTAATGGCAGGGTGTGGCTTGGACTTCAGTGGCAATGTCAGCAGAGCAGCAGGCAGGCCCATGGGCCTCTTGTATTACATACTGGGTGTCCATGATCTTCTGTCCTTAGGTCACTGAGGACATAAAAGTTAATGACTCATTCATTGTTGTCTTGGCACATGCAACAATATTCATCACAGCAGCTGCACAAATAAGCTATGATAATGATTACATGTGGAGGAAAGTGTCATCTGGTGGACAATTGTTACATTAAATGTACATAAGTTTTATATGTTCAGAAGTCACTTGAGGACGCACAATTTTGAAATGAAAAGGAGCAATATAACCACGATGCCAGCAGAGCATTAGGCCTATGCGCGTCTTGTTTCTGATTTTTTATCGTTTTTTGTGTGTTTACTGTTATTCCTATTCTTTTCCAAAACCGTCACTAAGATTCAGCTGAAACTTGAAGGATTTGTTCCTTGTGGAAGGGTCAAACAAAGTTGTTCGTAAGATGGCAATGCAGCTGTTTTCTGATATTTTATGATTTTTTCAATTCAGGTACTTATCGGTAAGTGCACCTTTCCTATTAATTACTATGCAAGTCAATGGGCAATCTAATGCCAAATCACATTTTAGACTTGGCTGCAAATTTGGTGGCAATGTACCTTGGGAGGGTCTCTATCAAATTTGTTAAAATGGTGACGCTCCATTGATTTTTGGATTTATAATGAGTTTTTGTTTGTTCTTTTTTAGGCCAAATCTTAAAAAATCTCTGAAATTGCTCATCCGGTTGCTTTGATACTACACAGGAACGCTCCTAGGGGCTCTAATTTCTCAATTTTTTTCACAATGCCGCAATTTTCTATTTTTTTACGTTTTTTTTTTTTTTTTTTTTTTTTTTGTTTTTGTTTTTGTTTTTGTTTTTTTTTTTGCTTGTTTTTTTCTTGTTTGTTTTTGTTTGTTTGTTTTTTTGGTCGTTGTTTTTTTATTTTTGTTTGTTTTTTGTTTGCTATTTTTTTGTTTTTGTTTTGTTTGTTTGTTGGTTTGTTTGCTTGTTTGTTTGTTTGTTTTTGGTATGCTTTTGCTATTGTTGACTTCTCCGGAAGGGTCACTAACATTAAGCTTAAACTTGGTGGATATTCTTTTGTGGAAAGGTCAAGCAAAGTTGTACACAAGGTGGAACTGCTGTGGATTCCTGATCTTTAACAGGTTTTTCAATTAGGGGATTTATCAGTAAATGCACCTTTCCTATTGATTATGCAAGTCAATGGGCATTCTAATGCTAATTCACATTTTCAACTTCTTCTCAAAAACAGTCAGCTAGATTGACTTCACACTTGGTGGCAATGTACCTTAAGCGGGTTTCTACCAGATTTGTTCAAATGGTGACACTCCATTAATTTTTTTTTTCTTTCTTTTTTTTTTTTTTTTTTTTTTTTTTGCAAATCTTAGAATATTGCATGGGTATATATACATTTCAGCTGAGCATAGGGTTGCCACAGTCCTCTGGTGCAGAAAGTATGGTATTTCCATTATATTGCCCCCTCAAGAGAGGCCATCCCTCATATGAGGCCACTTTTTTCGCTGCATTTGGGGGTGGCCATATAACAGAGGGACCACGTTAGTTCCATCCCTCTATTATGGGTACATAATGTCAGCAGTACATGCATGGAGTATTGGGAGTACTCCAATCCGTCCACGCTACATATATATGTGCACAATGTCAACCGTACAGGAGTATGGTGTGCAAGAGTACTACAATCATGCATTACGAAAAGAAAGAATGTCTGACAGCAGCAGCAGAACAAACATCTGCTTCATTGGCTGTCAGCCAGCATTTTATCTCAGACAACTCACTACCACTCCACACCTTCATGTTTTGTGTTGTAAAAATTCTAGTATGTCTAGCAGGTGATTGATCTTGGTCTAGCCTCAGGGGTGGCCAACCATAATGTACAAGGCCTAACCTGTTCCCACATAATAAATTTATCACAGCTGAACCCATTCCACCTTAAACTGGCTGAAACTGGTTGGTCGTCTAATAAAGTCCTTTGCTTCAATCTTTTTGACTGATTTCAACAGCAGTGAAAAATAATTTGAAAGAATTGTAAATGAGACGTACCAAGGTAAAATGACGCAGGTCAACAGCTTTCCATGGCATAGGTGCTTAGTACCCAAACTCACACCAAGGAAAACTGTTGACTCAGTCTTAAAGGCAAAGAAATATTTTGCGATGCAAATGAGGTGGAGCAGGGCAGCTGCCAGAAAAGTTGATAGCTCGTCTGGCCTATTTGCCGTAATAGCTGCCAGGGCAAAGCTCCTGAAAGTCGATGGTTTTATGGGCAGCCGACCTAGCAATGTAGCATGGTTGCAAGCTAGTTACCAGAGAGCTTCTGTCTGGCTGCAACATAGGAATGCACATAGAGCATAACCTCTCCTTCAGAAAGCTTGCTTCTGCAATAGACCAAGGCACTATTATAATTTATAACCGCCACACTTGGTTTGCCCATGGAGCTATATAGCTCCATGGTCTGCCCCTGGACTACCGAAATTTCCGTAACAGTCAGGGTAACAAAAGTGCATTCACCCTTCTCACGGGCGCCCAGTTGCACTGCAGTATATTAGCATGGTAACCAAAGTATACCAATTAGAAATTTTCCGTGCTAAAATAGTGAACTTGTAGCTACAGGGGAGACTACTGTTTTGAAGTGTTGCTGTATCTTGCTACATTCTGTTGGTAAGGTTTTATGTTGCCGCAATAGTGACACACTACCTTGCCTAGACACCACAGGAAAGCATTCATTGATGAGAGAGAGAGAGAGAGAGAGAGAGAGAGAGAGAGAGAGAGAGAGAGAGAGAGAGAGAGAGAGAGAGAGAGAGAGAGAGAGAGAGAGAGAGAGAGAGAGAGAGAGAGAGAGAGAGAGAGAGAGAGAGAGAGAGAGAGAGAGAGAGAGAGAGAGAGAGAGAGACACTTACTTTTGGGTCCATTACCGAGAACGTTTTGCGCTACAGGCCTAGCCAAATGACAAGCTTTTTTGATTGGCTAATACTTAGTTGAAAAACCGGGCACGAAAGAGGGTCCTTCTGCTATGACCATCTGATGCGCAATCTGCCACACTGCTTGGTAATCGTCAGAGCATGACATTATAACATTTCTTCTTGAGAAGGGAGAATTTGGTAACATGAAAGTGCACCATTTTCGGATCTCCGCAAGTGTCATTATCCCTAAATGGAGGGGGAAAGTGGGGGGGGGGGGGGGAGCAGGTCCTGGTAGTGATATAATGGTAAGAGAAATAAAAATGCCTCAGTACAGAAATGAATTTCCTCTCGTACACTAGTGCAGACAATAAGATTCATGTTGAACCCTTTTTTCAGCTCAGCTGACTTGTCACTCAGCAGTGTTTATAGAATTCATGATCAGTCATCCGTCATCTGTCCGCAATTCACATTTTTGACTTCTCCAAAATTGTCAGCTGCATCCACTTGAAAGAAGTTTATTCAAGTTGTCACAGTCCAGTGATATTTTGCTCTTTTATCATTTTTTTTTTTTTTGTGGGTGGGTGGGGGTCATTTTTTTTGGCAAAATCTTGGAAGATCAAGCTAATTGCTTGGAAATTGCACTGGGACACTTCTAGGATTCTTAGACCTTAATTTGTTCAACAGGTGGCGCTGCAACCTTTTTCTGCTTTTAAAATTTTTTTGTGTGTTAAAGCTACCATTGCTTTCTCCAAAACCGTCGCTTAGGTTCTGAAACTTAGTGGAAATTTACGAGGGTAGGCTGAAAAATTCTGAGCCTAGCTGTGAAAAACCAATACAAATGCGATGGTTTTCATTTATTGTTCTACATAGTCATCATTACTAGAAAATGGCGACCGGCTAGTTCCTTTTTCATTTTTGGAAACAGGTGGAACTCTGACGGGGCTAAATCGGGTGAATAAGAGTCAATGAGTTCGAAGCCACAATCCTGGATCGCTGACATATGGCAACTACCGATCTGTGAACAGGAGCATTGTCTTGGTGGAATAAGACTCCTTTAGTGAGCTTTCCCCGACCTAATATTCTTTTTTGGCAAAATGTTGAAAATCTTCAAATGAATCGCTTGGTCAATTGTTTGAAATTGTATAGGGACACTTCTGAGGACCCCTAGACCTTACTATGTTCACCAGGTGGTGCCGTCATATTTTTCAATTTTTCATTAATTTGTGTGTGTTAAATTACTGGTATTTTCAACTTCTCCAAAACTGTCACTTTGGTTCTTCTGAAACTGGAATTGTACCTGGTGGAAGGGTCAAAAAAAGTTGTTCACTAGGTGATGATATTCCACATCTCCGGTTTTTGACGAATTTGTGAATTTGGATACTTATCTTGCAAAGTATACATTCCCATTGATTACAATGCAAGTCAATAGGCACTGCAATGGTAAGTCACATTTTTGACTTCTTTAAAATCATCAAACAGATTCAATTGAAACTTGGTAGGTGACATGACATGATCTCCATCAAATTTATTCACTACATGGTGGGACTGTCATTTTCAGATTTAAATGGAATTTTGACAAATTGGTAAGAGGATATGTTCATGTTAGCAATAGTGATGATGGTCTTGAACAAAGGGGGGGGGGGGCTTATAAAGTTCACCAAACCAATAGCCTGTGCGTGTAAGGTCAACTGAGCACAGGACTGTCACAGTCCTCATGCTTTATTCGAAGGGTTTGTCCATCGGATAACATAAGAAGAGAGGTTTGCCCTATCCTTCATCTAAGTGGTAAATCAACTTAAACGTGACAGTTCAGTTCATCGCTCTTTGTGTCCAGCTAGTATGTCTTGTGGATTTATTTGTTGTTTCACTTGGGGCATTGGTTTGTGATGACGTTTATGGTTGGAGTTTTTGTACATAGCAAGTTCAACTCTAATTTGCCACCGTACGCTTCCAAATACAAAAATAATAAGTATTGACAGGAGAGCAATAATATTGTCTACGTAACCTTTATGGTGCTTTTAGTGTCAATTGTTTATAAGTACCCATGTCATAGCAAGAGTTCGTCTTTTCATCTCTTCCACTTATGATCAGTTCATATTCGTAATGTTTCCGTCGTTTCTAATATGAAGCAGTTGATGGTGACATTAATCTTCACCCAGCCACCACCCCCGTAAAAAATCAGGAAACAGAACAAACTGAAATACAAAAAAAAAAAAAAAAAAAAAAAAAAAATAAGCAAACAAACAAACAAACAAAGCAAAAAACCCCAGGAAAATCATGTAGAAGCCATTCAAAACAACACTAAATCACGAGCTAGAAACAAAAGTGTGCAGTGTAGAGACTTACTAATATCTTACTGCTTCAGTTTTTAAAAAGTAGCAGGTTACCACAGACAACATCAATGTTTTCATTTCGTATGCCTTCTAAATACACACAAATAAAGCGTAGTTTGTTCTCTGCAAAAATATATCTAATAAGTTTTATTGGAAACAAATTCTCTTAACTGTGTTTGTAATGGTGCCGGGCTCTGTCATGAAAAATGAAGAAGACTTGGCCGAAAGATTGTAAAGTTTAAAAGAAGGGGGAAACTGAGGTGTTTGGTAGATTCTTCATGTTGTTCCTTGGTCTGTGACCGCCATTCTTGGTTGCATTGCTAAGAGTGATGTGCACGTCATATTGGCAGCAGTTTTTGAGAATATGGCCGCTGCAATTCGTACGATACTGTCCGCTACACACAGTTCTTCTTTTGACCCTTGACTGTCTGTTGTTGCCCATTGTCGTGAATTTATGTCTTTAAAACTCAGACGTGTTGCAGAAAATTATGTTGGCATCCTCCTTACCACTTTATGTTCAGATGCACATCATATATATTCATGCTGTCGTGATCTTATAGCTTAAATGTTTGATTTGTTTGAAATACGCCATGCTATGCAATGCCATTGAAGATGTTCATTTTTAAGCAGACTGAATGGAAACGTGCCGACTTGCGCAAGTGAAAGAAATAACCGTGGAATAGCATATTGTTTGAAGAAAAAAGTATCGATTTAAAAAAAAACAATCAAGCGCAAACATTTAAACAATGGAGACTGATTATTACACAAAGTATGTTATTTTATTTTCCAGTAGTGCTTGATTATTCAACAAAGTATGTTGTTTTGTGGGGGCCTTCTAAGGAGGTCTGCCGCATAATGTTTATAACTTTTTTTCAGTATCAACAGCGACTGAAGTCGAACTACCTAAGACGAACTGCTCGGAATTATGATCAGAATGCCAGATTCATGTTCCTTGTAAAAAGACTGTTCAATCAAGTACCAACATACCTGTTGTTACATACTATATAAACACCGCGTATCGAGGAATGCTGTTGACTCAAATGCACCCAAATCACTCCTAGGAAAGCTGTTGACTCAGTCCAAAAGGTAACACTAAAAGAGTTCAGACCCCCCCCCCCCGTCCCCGTGGTGGTGATAAATTAGGTAAATTGTGACTCATGCTGGATACTCTGTGGAAATATTCCAGGAAATGGGCAGTAGGGGAAACCTGGACACATTGTATCCCGGGGAACAGTGACTCAATGGCTGTATCAGCTTTTCCACCTGAGAGGTCTTCTAAAAATGTCCCCAGCTTTTATTCAAATACTCCATTTTTCAGCTAGTGCGGTGCTCAACAACAACATTGCAGTGGTTTAAGATATACAAAGTTGATTGTTGCATTATGCGCATCGATGTATACTTGAATTTATTCTGGTAAACAAAGATTGCGGAAGACAAAGAGATCAAGCACAGTTTTCGGGGTAATGTTATGCTATATAAAAGTGCAGTTTAGTTGCTATTCTGAAGTTCTGGGCGATTACCTCTAAGAATCGCCGTTCCAGCACTTTCAGCTCATTTTCACCCCTAAAAATGAGTGCTGTGTCACTTAATACATGATCATGTTCCCGGTTTTTTTTCCTGTTGTTGCAAACATTCGAAACAAAAGGTGGCTTTTCTGACATAGTAAAAGAAATATACAAACGAAAAAAAAAAAAAAACAACAATAACAAACTCCCAAAGACCACCACTACCACCACCACCACCACCACCACCACCACCACCACCACCACCATCAACAACAACAACAACAAACAAACAAACCAAACCAAACAAAACAAAAAAACAAAAACAAAAAACAAAAAAAACAAAAACAAACAAACAAACAAACAAACAAACAAACAAAAAAACAAAAAACAAAAAAACAAAAAAACCCCTCTACGGCAAACCACTGTAGAATCAATCTATGGATGCACACTATAGAAGAGGCATCATTCCAAATGATATTTTGGGTAGCACCAGATTCACGTGTTGGTGCAACCCTGTTCTTTTTTTCACTTGTTGCGTAGCCGGTAAGAGTGAAGCGCTGCTCACGTGGGGGATTAAAAGAGTTCAAGTACCACGACAACCAATTTTTGTGCTTGTTTTTCTTATTTGTTTACTTTGTGACCATTTTCTTGTTATAATTCTTCCCCTGAGAGTGTATTGTATAGCAAAAATGTACAGAATTTGATTATCCGGTGCGGGAATTTTGTCCCAGAAATGTTCTCAGAGCGTCCTATTTTCTTTGCATAATTATTTCATGCAGCATGAAAGGTTACTAAAAGATGAGCGAAACGTATGGAAATTTTCCATAAGGGCCCTAATTCTTTTTGATTGACACCTCAGACTTGTGAAAATATTCGTTGGTTTGTATTCGTTTCAGGGCAGTGGTTTATTCCATAAATCTGCATCTGATATGTTTTATGTTCGCCAATGATAGCTGTAACTTAAGTTTCCTGAACATCTGTATTGTAATCCCTTCATATAAATGTGCCAAGTTACTGACGAATGAGCAAAGTTAGCAATACATTTTTGCACATTTTTTTCTTCACACCTCTGATTTTTGTTAAAAAGATTAAAAGATATCCTTAACAAATGTTTCTGAGGATGCATTTTTGTTTACAAAACCATTATCATATAACACGTTGCCATGTCATGGGACATATTTGATAAAGACTTGCTCTTTGATTGTTTATATTTGCGCAACTTTTTTGTTTTTCTAATTATATATTGCTATACTCCTGTTGGACAAATACTGGTTTCCTGTAATCCAATGTTGATACTGGGTTCGGCAAAACATCTTGTTATTTATAAAACATGGGTTCTGATAGCAAACAACCTGTGATGGAGCAAAGTGGACCAGGGAACAATGGATCAGTTTGAACAAATAATCAGCTGAGATTGCGGCACAGTGAATCAGGGTTAGTGTGTCGCAGTAAATTGCTTTAAAAATGTAGTTATAAAAGGCAACTTGAATCAGTTATGGCAATTCAGATTTGGGTTGCGTTCATCTCTTTAGAAATACATCGTGCGAATGCATATTTTCATTCTTCGAATAGAGTTCTTGATTTGAAATAAGTGTGGGTCTGGTCCACCGTGCAACTGACGGTGATACAGTCTATCCCTGGAAGGGGCCCGCTGTATCAGCGATCAGCTTTCAGATTTACGTTTGAACACTTTTATCTTTATGTCTATTAACAACATCAATTGATATGTGGCTGTTTTACACCAGTTAAGGCAAGTCTTCAGATCAGTATGGATTTGGGAACTCATATGAAACGTTAGAGACAGAATGGTAAAAGTCGATCCACTATGCCTCAGGTTTCCCTAATCAATTGCGTAATAATATATTATCACGTTGGTTTCTTAGGGGAATGGCGCTAAAAAGCATGTACAAGGTTGTGATATATACATATATTTATAGGTAGCAAGCAGCTACTGACGACAGTTACAAGCTTGCCTAATTGTACTCAAAATCCTGTCAAGAAAAATTGTTTTGATGACATGTTTTTTCACATAAATGCTAATGACTTTCATTCTTTTCTGACATGCCTAAATGCACATTTACTCAAAATTGACAGTATTTTCTCAAATGTCACAAACCTGACACATTAAGTTGATACATTGACTCAGAGTTGGCAGTTAAATAGAGCTTAATTGTTTGGGGGGGGGGGGTAGGTATCATCACAGAGTTAGTTTTACATTTCTGGTGCAGGATGTCCATTGTTGCAGTCCTTGTTGGGATTTCCCTTGGTTTGTACAGGTGGTCTAGTTGCAACTGTTTATTTTACTATCACTGGGACTGAATATAAGGCCCCAGCTTGTTTCCACTTCAGTTATACACTGGCGGGTGGTTTAACTAGGATAAACTGTCCAGCCAGAAAGGGTACATATTGGTTCAGGGGTAAGTCAAATTGTTCTTATCTGAACCTGTACTATACAAATTTAGTAATTATGGTTTGTTTGACAGGGGTTCTTCTTTCATAACGAAGCTCTGCATTTATAAGCAAAACTTCACGTATTCAGCTAATTCATCATTTGCCACGTTCTTATTTATTCTTTATTATGTGGGTTGTCTTTGCTGAATATTTAGCTTAGACAAGGAGCCGCTACTCAGAGAGACATGTACGGGTAAAAGGCTCCGAAACATGTTGAGTAGTTACCCGCTGAAGACCCTTTAATTTATTTGGGCTGATACAGCCTATGTCAAAATTTTACAGAGGAACGTGTGCAATATAGACAATAGTAATTCCATATGTATACAGGTTAGACAGGGACAGGTTAGCTTATGGAGAGTAAAGAGTTCGAACTGCGGAATAGGATATTGACTACTAGGCAGTGGTTCTGGGCAAAAAGACACAAATACAACAAAGTTTAGTCAACACAAGGGTGAAATTATATTGTGGTTCATATAGATGTAAAGCAGAACTATAATATAATGCACTGATGCACATGGAAAATTAAAGTCTAAAATGTCATCAACACATGTCAGTCCACGATCCTTGAACGTCAACTTTAACACCAACTCCCGGGTGCGGCCCACAGGAACCCACGCGTGTAGCTGCAAGCCTCACGTGCAGACAACCTTGCAATTATTTCAGTGTGAAAGGCATACAAACATAAATTCATGTTGTTGTTGTTGTTGTTGTTTTTTTTTTTTTACTTTTCTTAATGTAATCATCACCATATTTTTGAAAATTTTATCGTGAAAGATTACCCGTAACTTGATGGTTTAATTATTATTTTGAATATAAAATTGTGCCACTGGGTTTCGTGATATTTGACCACCCATGGATTTTCTTTCGCTTTAACAGCTGCAAAAACAAACCTAGACATATATCGCAGATGCAGCAGTACTACAAGACTTATCTGAAACACACAAACATACACACACACACACAATATATATATATATATGTGTGTGTGTGTGTGTGTGTGTGTGTGTGTTTGTGTGTTCGTGTGTGATTGAAGTTAATGTGCAGAGATGTATTTCCACAACAATTCTGGAATGAATATACGTAAATTTTCTTTCCTTTTTTGATCACTCTTATATCAATTTTATATTACAAGGCTGCTTCGTATGACTAGATCAATATTTCTCTTGAGAAAAACATTATTTTACCCATATAGATAAGTCAGCAAAACAACAACAACAACAAATAAAGGAAAAAAAATCATAAAGTAGTTGATAAACATGACATAGATTTGAAATTATTATTATTATTATCATCATCATCATCATCATCATCATCATCATCATCATCATTATTATTATTATTATTATTATTATTATCATCATCATCATTATTATTTAAATTTACGCTCTGATCTTTTTCCCCTTTGGTTAGCGGATTAAGTAACTCAGCTCACTCTTCACTTACATGGAACATTGTAATGAAATAAATGAGCGCAAAATGCCAAGGAGCCTCTTTGTTCTTGCATTCTGAATGATACCTTTCCCGTGGAATGCATGACTGCTTTTATTCCAGACTCGAAAGCGTTTTCCTTTTTCTTTCTTTTTTTAAAGGACGATTTTGGTTTAAAGCGTGCACCAAATGAATAAAATCAGGGCGAGAAATAAATCCTTTTATGGAGATATATAGCAGACATATTTTTATTGGTGAAAACGCTAGGAAGGGTTCTTCAGGGGAAACAACACACAGAAATCTTTGGGAAATACATGAATTACCCTTTCTGACCTGCATGGTAATAAACATCTATTACGGCCTCAGACTTTTATAATGCAATTCCCGTTTTGCCATAAAATGCGATATATATTTGACATCCAATTATGCAAGAACCATAGATATGCATCGCGCAGTTACTGTATGTATATTCTGCATATAATTGCTCAGAATAATCCTATATTCTTGTCATCTCAGATCGAATATGGAATATAAAGTTTATTTGGCAAAATGAGACTTGCTTCTCGCTGTTGTATGGGAATGTATGTATAAATAGAGCGTTTGGCACGAAATTTGGTATGTTTCGGTTAAGAATGGAATTTGGAATTTCTAACTGTGCTCTATTTCTCAAGCATTCAGCCTGTAACCCATTGAACAGAATGTTTCATTTATTTATTTATTTTTTTTTGCTTTTGTTTTTTTTAACCAGAACTGTTGAATATTTTTTTCTCAACAGACAAAATCGCCTCTTATTAACCGAAATTGCGTTAGCTGGTTATATTATACACAATTACAACCTTTAGGCCAAGTAAATGCACAAACGTAAATGTGTACGTTTCGCAAGTTCTGACTAGGTATAGTTCGCTGCAGGCCTTATCAGCAAAGCTAAGCTATCAACGAAATTCTACATCCACGAAATATGTTTATAGCGACTAGAAAAAAAAAATCTTTGAAAGGGAATCCGTGTACATTGACTTCCAGCACAGAGAGCTAAAACTGGAATTGAATATATTGTGCATCACGTTTGTAAAGCTATCCAATAAAAGCTGGCCGGCACAAATACCAATTTTGCCTTTACACCTGTGGGATTAGATTTCCTTCATGACCATAATTCTAATTAGGGATTAGGCTTCATATCTGACCATGAAAGTGGAAACTTACATTGTTCTTGTCATTCTTATTAATCATTCAGACTGTACAATCACCTCTCTTTATCATAGGACACCACACCACGACACGTATGATATAACAGTTTCATATGTGTATGGTGCACGTAAGCAACAGCGTAATCTGGCCATTGAGGATCCATCGTACAGCATCTGACATTCAATTGAAACCTTGAATACTGCAGTCTGATAACTCAGCATTATCATTGCTAATAACTTGCAAGAGGTCTTCTCAGTAAAAAGAGAGGGGTCTTGTTAGTAAAAAGTCATTCCAGTGTCATATATTGATCCAGAGAGAGAGAGAGAGAGAGAGAGAGAGAGAGAGAGAGAGAGAGAGAGAGAGAGAGAGAGAGAGAGAGAGAGAGAGAGAGAGAGAGAGACATGCCAAAATATACAGCAGAAGCAAAAGGATAAGCTTAGACATTTTGGCGGCCCTTATGGTGCAACTTTCACCTTCCTTTATTGGGCAGCTTGCACAGATAGTTACGTTTCCTTCGTTGCATTTCGTATTTTTATGGTCTTACGATTGTTCTTTCTCTGTGTAGAATAGAAGGGAATAGGTAATAAATAATTGAAAAAAAAAACCAACAAAAGGGTAGTTAATGTAAAATTGCGATGCTTTTAAGTTGCGTGTTTCCAGAAGTGAGAACCATGAGTACTCACGATTCCTATGTATACACTAATGAGCACGAGATTGGAATTTAAGTCATTAACGCAACGTTGGGAAAATCACCATGGTTACAAAATCCCCATCTCGGATAACAAATTCAATACAAAGAAAGCTGTGAAGATAGTACACTTCTTTCCATATGCGCGAAATCTACATCCACCCAAACCAAGGTCAGGGGACCGACCTGAGGAAACAACATATCAAATGCAGATACCTGGGTTATTGGTGATAACATAAAATGAAGTACGTTTGGTTTGGATTTTGCTGTATGGCACACAACGGAAATTGACAGGACACCAAGACAAACAGCCACGGATACCAGCGGACGCTCCCTCGAATACATTTGAAAAACAGAGAGCTGTTTGCACGTACAATACCGTTACCGTTTAAATAATAACAATAACAATAACAATGATAATATGTTTGTCAATTGAAATGCCAAATGGAGGCTTAGATGCGATAAACTTAAATTAAATTCACCACGGAGAGTGAGAGTTACCGTTAAAAAGGGACGTTAATGTGTTCTTTTTCTTGAACCTGGAAACTGTGTAAAATAATTTTCGTGAATTAGGCCTGTTACTTGTGAAACGTGACTCATGATTTCAAAAAAAAAAAAAAAAAAAATGCTCCCTTCTCTTTTAAAGATGTGTCCAGCCATAGAGCTATAAACGAATAAGTCCACAATCCAACAAAACCAAAGACGCGATTTTTAAAAAATGATCACAGTTTTAGGTGGAGGCAGATACGGGTAATGCTACCCCATAAGATAATTTGTTGCTTTCTTTTCGAATACTCAAATCTGCATTGTTAAGGGATTTTGTCTCCATTTTGGTAATTTGGAATCTAATGCTTTGATGAGACTTTTTTTGGCCTTCTCAGAAATTGTTTTAAAACTTTTATCAAAAATCAGAAAAGGAAACATTGTACAAAGTCTCCACACTCTCAGAACAAAAGCAGATTCGGAGAATTGAAAAGCGTTCTCCTCTTTGTCACGAATGCGGACTCTACTGTCACTTTTTTGGTCTCCATATATTGAACGTGTTCATGTATAGTGCTATCGATGGAAGCATCATCAAATATTTCCCAGCCGACTAGAATTGAAATATGGTGTGATCAACGGCAGTCGCTCTGGCAAACGCCCAAAAAAATGACCGGCGGATGCTTTGTGTCTCTTTAAACGGGTTCTGTCATAACACGTAGCAATGGTCCATGGTCACACAAGCTACTAATTTATTCATGCCAGGGCGTTACGTATTTGTGTTATTGATTTTGCCTCAAGAATTTAACCGTACCCAGTTACTGAACACACTTGCCATTTATCCTGCATTTCAGGTGCAGGATAAATGGCAGATAGGGTTAAAAAGCTAATCCGTCACCAGCTTTTCTTTGACGGGGGACGGGGTCTGATTTTAAGCTGATAGTACTGCAAGGGTGCGCTTGGTTTGGGAGGGTGAGAGTTAGCCCCTTCCCAAGGTGAGAGCTTTAAAAAAAAAACAAAAACATTGCGCTACGGCGATAGTTAGGGTCACACTATTTGTCATTAAATCGCAAATTTGACTCTTGCTAGCTAAATATACCCTTTATCATAAAATATTCGTGCAATGGACGCAGGTGTCTGATGGGACGCTCCACAAACAGGTCTTTTGGCTTACAGGTAAACATTGGATCTAAAGAGTCAAAATATAACAGAAGAATGTATTCCATGATATATCGTCGACTCCGAAGAAAAACACGGAATCTTGTTGTGTTCGCAAATTTCACTTTAAAAAAATCTTTTCTTTCAGCCAAATAAAATTCACATACACGAACTTTTGTAATGGAATGTCCATTGGAACAGTTTGAATGTCAGAGTATTACCTTTAAATAATCAGAAAATAATGATATTTCCCTACCCGAGCCAGCTAAAGTGACATTCATGCAATGACGCAACTGCTGCATTTCAGTTAGAAAGTCCACCATGACAAAGCCAACTGCAATTAGAACTTGAGTACCTCGGCCCTTGTCAATTTTAAATGTCAGGCACTGAACGTTTTCAATTATGAAATAAGGTATCTGTCGATCACAATAAATGCGTCTGACTGGACTATCATCAGTCTAGATATCAATGGAATATATGCCAATCATGGTCATTTTAGATGGCCATGGTGAGATGCAATTCATTTGGTGAATAGTCAAATACGCACATGTAAGGTCACAATAACATTACACCAGCCCAAGGATCAAAGGCATTAAATTCACGGTTAAAAATTACGAGGTAATCAGAGCTTTTTTTGAAACTTATAAAACATCCGGGTGCTGTATCTTTCTTGGCGTGCAATGCTGAAAATAATTACTTTTTGAAAGATGTTGCACTTGTCCGAATTATAAATACTTCTCTGACAGGAAAACGCTGTTTATGTCGACCCCTTCCCCCATGCAATGGTGCAGTAAACAATACGTATCCACATGCATACGAGTCGAAAAATAAGCTCATCCATTCGTTTGTTCAAACATAAATACTGAGAAATTGAAATGGACTTTTGAGTCAATGATACACGATCACTATCATAATAAGAGGTAACAAAACTGAAAGTAGAGGTTGGCAGAAATTTAATAATCGGGTGCGACTGATAGATATAATCGAGCCCGCTCCCGCCCGGGGGGGGGGGGGGGGGTCGTTCGAACCAGTCGAACCTGCCCTGGTGATGGTATCATGTGCATCTCGTTACAGGATCACCTATAATATTTATATCTGGGTGCAAACCCGGACATTTTCTTTCTCTCTTTCTCTCCCTTTGTTTGTTTGTTTGTTTGTTTCTTTCTTTCTTTCTTTCTTTCTTTCTTTCTTTCTTTCTTTCTTTCTTTCTTTCTTTCTTTCTTTCTTTCTTTCTTTTTTTCTTTCTTCCTTTCTTCATTCATTCATTCATTTGTTACGACCAAATTTGTCTGGAGTTTTTCTCGGAAACTATTATTCCAAAAACCACCAAACTTGCCATGGTGACCTACCTACCAGTGAAATTGTGCATCTGGTTTGGAACAGTCACGATGTTTAAAATTATGCAACTTAAGGGCAATTGAAATTGTAAAAGCTCCATATCGTCCAAACTATTACAGATAGACACAAATTTTCAATGCGCATAGATAGGATTATGACACGTGCAAATATAATGGACAGTAAATGAAAGTTGTAGAATTTTAGATTATGCTAATTAGGGGCATTGAAAAAAGTTGAATATCTCTATAGATAGAGATGCCATTCCAACTTTGATTTCAAGATTTAGGACAAAGCCGCATTCTATGAATCATGAACCAAAGTTGTAGGATTTTCATTTAAGCAAATTAAGTAAATATGCAAAATTTAAATCTTGAACAGTTTCAAAACTATCATAGATAGAGGGGCCATCCCAACTTCAATTTTTAGGTTTGTGACATAACCGCATCCCATGAACCATGATCGAAAATTGTAGAATTTCAATTCATGCAAATAAGATGAATACACAAAATTTAAATGTTGATCTGAATAACTTCAAAACTATCATACATAGATGTGCCATTCCAACTTCAACTTGTAGGTTACAATACATGCATTCATACAGATTTCATGCATTAAAACAAATAACCAAATATCCCAATTGATCAAAGACATTAATACATTTATTCATAGGACTTAACATTTGATCATGCCTAAATACGGAATAAAAAAGAAACAGAGAAACGGCGTTGCTCTCTCTCTCTCTCTCTCTCTCTCTCTCTCTCTCTCTCTCTCTCTCTCTCTCTCTCTCTCTCTCTCTCTCTCTCTCTCTTCTCTCTCTCTTTCTCTCTCTCTGCATGACATCAGAGAAGTCTGGGGAAACCACTGAGTTTTATCAACGAGAAAGTTTTATTTTTTTAGTTTTATACAAGCTCCTGATACAGAGAGGGTTTTTTTTTAATGTTTTGTGAACACCAAGGTCTATGGTAGAGAGTGAGAGGCGGAAGCGGGTAAGGTCTGAGGACGAGGAAAATGTGGTAAATTCCACCCTGGTGAGGAAAGGTTGTGCCGGGGCGGCCATGACATAGGGTCATTGCTGGCGACTTCGTTAACGTTGGAAGAAAACCACCACCCAGACGAGGAGAATTTAATGATCGTATGGATAGTCTAGAAAAAAAAACCTTGAAGACAAAATATAGACGCTTGGGCTTAAAGAGATGGCAGAGGCAATAAAAAAACCCCAAACGAATTGAATGCAAGATATATTTACCTGAAAACGCTTCGTGCGACACAGCAGTAAACCGCGTTCCTTGACCCTCTCTGAAACTCTTAACACGGAACGACTTTTCACCTTTTGAACGCACAAACATAACATTGCTGTCAATGCACTCCGTTGTTCAATGTTATCATATTTTTCCAAAATTCGCTCCTAACTCGACTAAAAAATATTAACCCCAACAAATGATGGAACCTTAGTGAAAATCTAGTTGGCTCCAAGCTTCACCGATCGATTGGTTGTTTTTCAGCTTAACACAACAAACCTGATCACTCACCTTTATTTCTTGGCAAAACTTTGATCCCGGAAGGTTTAAATCATACACATCTGGGAATTACCCTTTCTCATAATTTGAAATGCTAAACGACTTTTCTTGCTTCACCGAACGCCGAGGGGCACTGTGTAGGTGGAGCCCCGTAACCAGTTACTACGCAGGCAAATGGAATGCTCACATTACAAGAATCATTGTCAATGCGAGGAAACGCGTAACTTTATGTTTTAGTCTTAGATATAGATTATCGCGTTACACCTTAGCTAAACAGAACAAAACCATTGTACGCCCTATCCTGGAATATGGATACGTCATATTTGATAATTGCAAGATAGGCCTGACAAATTCACTTGAATCTGTTCAGTATGAAGCGGCACGCATTTGTTTGGGTGCACTTAAACGTACTCCTCTTCATTTACTTCTTAATAAATTAGGTTGGCCAACTTTGGCCAAAAGATGCCAATACTATAAACTGATTCTGTTTTACAAGATGGTCAACAGGTTGAACCCTGCTAATATTTCGGATCTGGTCCCATTTGATGCCGTTTAGCCAACCTTCCATCTTCGCAACCGCCGGAGTTTGAGACAAGTCTACATCCAATCGTTTTTCGGTAATTCTTTTATTCCCTCTACTATTAAACTTTAAAACGACCTTCCGGACGATAACAGGCAATCTACTTCACTTGTTCAATTCAAATCTAAACTAAAAATTACTCTTTTGTCCGTTGATCCTGTCCCAGGTCGCTATTAGCACGGCAAAAGATTTCCTAGTATTATAAATACACAACTACGTTTGGATTGTTGTCGTCTCAATTCTCATCTTCATAGATTGAATATTCTTGCTTCTGCTGCATGTAATTGATCATATCCTAATGAAGGAACATACCATTTCTGCCTCGAATGTCGCCTCTTTTCATACCATAGAGTATCCTTATTGAAAACGGTACGCAATATTTTGGCACCGGGATTCAACCCAAACCTTATTGTTCACTTAGGAGGTAATAGTGTGCTTACTTATCTGACACATGGCAATGACAATCTTTCGTCAAGTGAAAAGTTAGATATTTTTGATGCAGTCCAAAACTTTATTATAAATACAAGACAGTTTATCTCTTGAGTTGGTACAAGATTATGCTGATCAATTTGTTTGTCTTCAGATATTGTTTTGTAATGTGTGTTTTGTACATATGATTGTATGTCTTTCTGTTTGTGGAGAGCCATTCACTTAGTATTTTTTTGTACTACTTGGCAATCCAGGTAAAATAAATATATTCAAACATAAACATAAACAATTTACCAGCGGGAGTAAACGAAAATATAGTATTAGCTCTCTTGAGAGAAGGACTAAGGCTGCGTGGAATAATAATTCATAGTGCAGTGAGAGAACAGTCTTTCAATAGGTTCCCACGAGAGGTGAACACAAAATGCAGGACTGTGGGTGATAAAGAGTTAATCATGTCAACCAAGTCAAAACTGAAAGAAAGTCGTCATTAACTGTAATGCGAGGATAGATAATGATAAAACAAAAGAACAACGAATTAATGAAAGTAACCCGACAATTATTGTCATATACATACATGGCATGGGATAAATAGACAGTTTGTAATCAGATGTGCGCGACTGGTTGGGGAGCAAAATAGCCAAAACAGGTAAAATGATGACAGACCACACACTAATGAGAGGAAGAGAAATGACAGTGAAGAAAATAGACGCGACGACAGGCAGGAAAACAAACGTGAAACGTCTGGTCATGATGATAGACCACAAAGTACCCATAGTAGAAATATAGGCAATGAGAGCAGTTGGTAACTAGGAAAGATGATTTGCTGCATAGCAAATCAGTGTGTGTGTCTTCAAAGCATATTGGTATGGCAATGTACAACTATTCCATAACACAGGAGTAGAAGTTGGAATTGTATCCTTATCTATTGTAGCTTTGAAGTTATTCAAGATTTAAAATTTATAATGGTGCTATTTAGCATAATTTAAATTGCTACAACTTTTATTTTTAATTCATTAGATGCGCAATGGTCAACAACCCCCTAGTGGATTGACATCTCTATCTATTATAGTTTTGAAGATATTCAAGTTTTAAAATTTTTAAATGCTGCTAAATAGCATAATTTATATGGCTACAGCTTTTGCTTTAGATTCATTACATGCACAATGGTCAACAACCCCCTAGTAGAAGTTAAAATGACATCTCTATCTTTAATAGTTTTGAAGATATTCAAGTTTTAAAATTTCAAATGCTGCTAATTAGCATAATTTAAATTGTTACAACTTTTGTTTTTTACTTTCATTGTATGCGCACTGGTCAATAACCCCCTAGTAGAAGTTGGAATGACATCTATATCTATTATACTTTTGCAGATATTCAAGATTTAAATTTTCAAATGCCCCTAATTTGCATAATTTTAACCATCTTTATTCCTCTGTATAAAACGGTCAAACTCCTTGTATGGAGGTACAATCATGCCAAGTTTGGAGTTGCCATGTATAATAGTGTCAGAGAAAAGTGTCGGACAATTTTGCTGGTAAAGAAGAAAGAAAGAAAGAAAGAACTAGGAAAGATGATTTGCTGCATAGCAAATCAGTGTGTGTGTTTTCAAAGCATATTGGTATGGTGATGTACAATTATTCCATAACACAGGAATAGAAATTGGAATGGCATCTCTATCTATTATAGCTTTGAAGTTGTTCAAGATTTAAAATTTATAATGGTGCTATTTAGCATAATTTAAATTGCTACAACTTTATTTTTAATTCATTAGGTGCGCAATGGTCAACAACCCCCTAGTAGAAGTTGGAATGACATCTCTATCTATAATAGTTTTGAAGATATCCAAGTTTTAAAATTTGAAATGCTGCTAATTAGCATAATTTAAATTGCTACCACTTTTGCTTTAGATTCATTACATGCGAAATGGTCAGTAACCCCCTAATAGAAGTTAAAATGACATCTCTATCTAAAATGGTTTTGAAGATATTGAAGTTTAATAATTTCAAATGATGCTAATTAGCATAATTTAAATTGCTACAACGTTTGTTTTAAATTCATTAGATGCACAATGGTCAACAACCCCCTAATAGAAGTTGGAATGACATCTCTATCTATTATACTTTTGAAGATATTCAAGATTTAAAATTTCAAATGCCCCTAATTTGCATAATTTTAAACATATTCATTCCTTTGTATATAACGGTCAAACTCCTTGTATGGAGGTACATTCATGCCAAGTTTGGAGTTTCTATGTATAATAGTGTTCGAGAAAAGTGTCGGACATTTGCTGGTAAATAAGAAAGAAGAAAGAAAGAAAGAATTTCAGGAAAAACAAAAAAGTGTGTGTTGACACACACACTTTAATGATTAATGTAAATGAGTCATTCAACAGAGAAACCTGACTTGGAACAAAGAGACCCTGACGGGTGCAGGAGATATAGCCATGATTATGGAGTACGAAGCAACAGAAAGGACACAAACAAGCTAAGACAGAATACGAACCACGAAGACAGGAATAGTGGCAGTGCCAGGGAAAGGTGAAACAATGACCCGTGGCAATCATGGCATCATGATTTGGGAGATGAAATGTATCAGCGATGAAACGAACGGGATCGGGAGCAGAGTTGACATTAGTGTAGCAAATAAGCAGGCAGTTCCATATAAGATGCTGCTCACATATTCATCCACAGTGCTATTCATAGGGCAGACAACTTGGTGGTTTCAGGAAAACACGTATGTACTATACCAAGCCCTGTGGTCACCTGCACAGATCCTGTTTGCAGTACCTTAGTTGGGGCTAGTCAGGGGAAGAAGTCAACAAGAACTGTACATACTACACGCTGCATATATAGGTCATGCTGCACTTCACGCTGCATGTATAGGTCATACTACACTGCACAACACTCTTCCCCATCCTAAAAGACTATCATGAAGCTATGTTCATTCCAGATTGAGTCAATTGTCAACGATCTCCATGTTAATATGAATCTAACTAAAATGCAGGTCATTTCCAGTTAATAATCCAGCAGGATACCAGGAAATATCAAAAGTCCTTTGTGGATCAACGTACTTCAAGTGGTAGTGATAGAGACTGGTTCCATAACGAAGTCTTCATTTTTACGAGTTCCTCACAAATGATGATAAAAGTTCCAGTTCCTATTTTTTATATTCCAGTGGTGCTGCAAGTCCCACTTGCATGAATTAAAACATTTCCTGTTTCAACTGCAAGTTACTGTGAATCCTAGAAACTGAACACATTCTGCATGAAAGACTCTTGAACATAAATAATGCTTGCTCTTACAATTGATTGCAGAGATTTCGCAATCTGTTAAAAAACCAAGATTCAATACATAACTATAGCAAATTTTTACTCTTTAGTTGCAGAACTTCTGCATAGGTGAACACTTGTATTGTATGCGGCTTGTTCAATCTCTGCTTCTCAGGTTCTGTATACTATAAATTTAACAGTATGACTGATCATCCTTACATGTTGGCAGAAAACTGTCCACCAACATTTGACAATTCAGTCATATTTGGCTTAAAATAAACTATAATACCTGTTGTGTGGAGCACTAGGTTGACAAAGTCCAGAGTGACTATGCATAACCTGTGCCCCCAGAATTTGATCTGCATACCTGTATAAAGTTGTGACCATTGACCATATTTCAGGTGCAACAGAACATATTAGAGATACTTGTGACAAAAATTGTGATGTTACATCTGTATATCCATTTCCATCATTCGACTTCAGGTTCAATTCTACAGAAGCTGTGTTTGCTTTCTTACACCAAACATTATCATGTAAGCTGTCACCTATTACAGAACCTGAAGATTCACTCAAAAGTGATTGATCAAATAAAATTTATGTTTGGAGAGATGATTGGGGACTTTCTTAAATTGTAACAAACACAGAATCTCTTTCAGTTGCATTTGGATCATACGACTGAAAGAGACTGCATGAATTTCATTCTATGACATCCTTTTGTTGTTTGTCTGTGGCCCCTTTTATTGTAGGGGAATTATCCAACAAGTTTACAGAAGATTCAACAAGAGGAGACAGTTCTACTGCTGACCATGTATTCTCTTTTGTTCCGGATGACACTTGTTTCCTACTCCTCTTCTCTCTTTTCTTATGGATTTTCCATGAATAGACTGCCTTGCTGCTTGGAAACTCAGACTGCTGTTATAAATCGTACCAGGTATAACTCTGTCTATGGTGTTACAAATCACTTTAAAATCCTGGTGTACTGGTGGTGTATAATGCTTTCATCTACTTTCAATACTTTCTTCATGGTCCAGCTTTCTCTGTGTAGAATTTTCTTCCATACACCGTATTTCCAGTATAGAGATGGTTGTAGTGGACTGTAGAGATGTATCACAATTATGTAGCTCAACCTTAGTTTGTGCACTAAATGATGAAAATATAACTTTAGCTGTCTGTGTTTCACCGGTGATCAGGGTGATCAGTTGGCTGTTAAGAACCTTCGACCTTGCTTGCGTACACATTTTCTGCAGACGTTCTGCAGAATGTACTCCATGCAGAAGTCTATATCGAACTAGGATTGTTATTTCTTGCAAGATGTCTTGTGCTGCTTCGGAATATGACATTCCCCCATTTTCAAATATTTTTCGCAAGACGATCAAAAGAAATTGTTTAATGTCAAGTAAGTATCTGTATACAATATCTGTAATCATCTTCAGAGTAAAACTCTTCTCTTCGGTATACATTTCCATTACACAGTCATGTAGTTGATCTTTGCACTGTTGTATTAAAGCATCCAAGTCAGTGTTCCACCAGAGATGTAATGGACTGTAGGTGATATCGTACCAGTATTCTTGCAGCACTGTTTCCAGCGTGTTATCATAACATGACAATGAGCACTTCAGGGATGATAGTGGAAGATTGTGTTTTTGTGTGGGCTGTTCAAATGAAATCCAGCCTTTTTTCTTTGGAGTAATAAAAACTTTTGATATCCCAACATTTTTCTTTCTGACAAATTTATCCCTTTTCATATTCCATGGACAGAGCTTCTTGTATTCCCCTTTCAAAATCCAAAAGACTCCCCCATGTCAACATTTCTTGCTGATCCCTTTTCCGGATAACCATTTCAGCTTCAGAGTAAGACAGAAATGCAATGGTAGGCCGAATTTCATCTCTGCTGGCATAGTTGATGTATAGTGTATACTCCATGGTAGTATAGCTTATGTATGCTGTGGCGTGAAAAGAGGATCTTTGTATTGTCTGAATGTACATGTATTAACTTGATAATGTACTATCAGGACAGAAACTCTGCGCTGAATTACAGTACACCTTCAAAAACACATTCACTGTAAAATCCTCCAGCCAATTCATGTGATGATACCCTCCTCTCTTCCTATAAATACAGATCTGAAGTTCCAGTAGTTTTTTACTTGTACTGAATCAATTGAAAATGTGCTACCACACACACACACACACACACACACACACACACACACACACACACACACACACACACACACACACACACACACACACACACACACACACACACACACACACATATATATATATATATATATATATATATATATATATATATATATATATATATATATATATATATATATATATAACTTTCTTGAATTAAAATTAAAATTACCGACCTTCATTCACTGTATGTACAGTCCAAACTTCCAAACCTTGTCTTTGCTGTCTGTAACTGTTGGGCGTGCTCAATCGTGAAACCAGTCTGTGATTCAGCATGTTTTTTTTGTCAGAACTTCTGCCAAAATTTGGTTCTCCAGGCGTTGAAGAATTTTTACCCCAACATCAATGTAGTAAATAAGCAGTCTGTTTCTTATAAGCTGCTGCTTACATATTAATCCACAGTGCTATTACTATTAATGGGGCAACTTGATGGTTCCAGGAAAACACGTCTGCATTATTCCAGGTCCTGTGGTCATCTGCACAGATCCTCCTAGAACAATACCTTAGTTTGGGCTGTTCAGGGGAAAGTGTCAACAACAACTGTATATACTAAACGCTGCACGTACAGGTCATGCTGCACTGCACAACATTAGCTAAAAGCCAGGGTTTGGGACGTTTAAAGCTGGCCCAGCAATATGGACAGTGACAAACAAAGAACAAGACAGATGCACATTGACTTTGTTGATTTAGACACCGTTGGTATAGTAGGAACACATATCACTGGAAATAATGTGTTATAGGTTTCCGGGTACACCTACATGTAGTTCGGACAAAACAGCAAATTGTTACATCATAGAACAATGGTGGGATCCGGAGGAATAGAATTCCTAATAAGAGACAACATAACTGATGAGTTTAACGTTTCTACCTTAGAAAAATCCAGGGAGGGAATACTTAGTATATTGGATTGAGGTGAAATCAAGGAAAAGTGATTACGGTTTTCGGGCATGAGTATGTTATCTCCCCTACAGAGTGTTCCAGACAAATAGATGCAGGTGAGTTCTTCGAAACTTTACTATCACACGCATATACTTTCCAGAACTGTGGCCTATTTTATATCTGCAGAGACGGTAATAGCAGGTTGGAATTCAATTGTGACTTTGTTGAGGGAGTGCTGGGTGACATTTTAAATTGGGAAGTTATCGACAAAACCGAAAACACATATGGAAAACTTTTTAATGACTTTTCATTGTCAGCCAATTGTTGTGTCTTGAATGGACGCAAGAGCCTGAAGAATGACTTCACGTCTTTTAACAACCGAGGGAACTCTGTTGTGGATTCGTGTATTGTACCGTACCAGATTCTGGAAACGATGTCATGGTTTCAAGTCATAAGGCCTGAGACACTGCTCAACAGCACAATCAGGTTGTTTGTCCCTCTCTGACCCCATGCACTTTGTATTAGGTCACCCCTTGTTACAGTGGGAAATTGAACTTATAAGATGGGGTCACGACTCTATTATAATGGATAGAGTAACAGGTACCTGTACTGCAAGAAAAATCGAATACATCACATGAGATATACCCAAAAGTTTGATGGTGAACGATCATGCAAAGGAACAAATTCATTTTACTATGGAATCACTGGAGAGACAAATGGATCCTCATGAAGGGCTTGATTTAACACATGACAAGTTCTGTCAAATTGTGGGTACTGAAATGGAAGAAAAGTTAAAAAAAATAACGTGCTTAACATAAAGAGTGTAGTTAGTAACACACGCAGGATAATTGAACAGCAATGGTGGTCGGATGACTTGACATCATCATGGAATTTACTATGTGACACTGAAAACAGATGGAGAAAAGCCGGACCAGCAAAGAAATGGCGCATAAAGCAGAAATGAAAAGATGTCACCGCGAATTCGACAGAAAGATTCAATCAGCAAAGAGGGTATTTTGAGCAGAAAGAGAAAGAAAGCTTGGGGAGTTACACTCTAAGGACTCAAAAGAGTTTTGGAAAGTTATTGGGAGAATAGATATAGGCAAGGAAAGACACAACAGAATAATTTTTGAAGTAGTAAAAATAGATGGTACAGTGACAAAAGACCCAGAGCCAGTCCTCAAAAATGGAAAGTTATTACTGCGATCTCCTAAATCCGGTGTCTCAAACTGATACAGCCAATGCAGAGATGCCAACTGTCCCTCATCATCAGGGACATTCCCTGAAATTAGCTGAAAATAAGACCAATTTACAGTGTGTGCCCCTCATCAAAATGAAGTATTTACTGCCATGTTATTTGTTAATTATTTTGTGTCCCTGATGGTCTTGATTATTTGTTCCTGAAATGACACTTTAAATTTTGGCATCCCTGCCAATGACAGGGCACGTGTGAGTATAAATGTTGACTCAGAAGCCTAAGTTCTGGGCGCAGATGTGCTAAAGGGACCTATAGCAAGAACTGAGATTGTTAGAGCGATTAACAAAGAAAAGCCAGGGAAAGCCCCTGGCATTGATGAACTGCCCATAGAAGTTGTCAGAAACGCAACAGCCATTGACTATCTACATGTTCCGTTCAATTTTGTTTTAGGTCTGGAAAAGTACCAAATATGTGGCAAAAGGGAATAATAAATCCCATACAAAAAATAACACAGCTAATCTACGAACACCGTTGAATACTAGAGGAATAACTCTGGCGCCGACCATCTCAAAAATTTACACGTCCATCCTATAATTGCTAAGTAAACGCGTTATGAACTGGACAGAAGCCAATAATATCATAACTGAGGACCCAAACGGGTTCAGAGTAGACCAAAACGGCATTCATCACGTGATATCTCTGATGAGTGTTACATAACAAACCAGAAACAAACCAGAGCAAAATACGTTCATTGGTTTCATCCACTTAAGTAAAGTATAGCGATAGAATTAATTGGCAGTTACTGTGGCACAAACTAGCGACGTATGGTATGAGGCAACATAAAGGGAGCATTACAATTTCTTCACTGTATAATGTCCAGTGTTGTTTACGTTTAAATGGCATGAATACAGGGGTGTTCCCAGTACAAAGCGGGTTAAAACAGGGTGCATCATCTCACCCACATTGTTTAACCGATTTATAAATGACTTAGCGGTAAAAGTAAAGAATGCTAACAGAAGTAGGCAATTAGAAGAGATACCGAGCATTCTCTCATTTGCCGATGACATAATACTCATAGCAGAGAATGAAGAAACTTGCAACATGATCTCAAGTTTCTGCACAAATGGTGCGAAACATGGAATATGAAAATAAATCCACATAAGACGAAAATTATCCCCTGTAGGAGCCATAAAAAACCTAGACATGAGTTTACTTTCATGTGTTGTGAGAATCCGTTGTTGACAGTTCACAAATACAGATATATCTAGGACTGCTGATAACAGAATGTTTTTATAATGACTTTATGGCTTGTCTGCAATGTATACAAAGTTCCGTGTTACTGCACCCAGCGAAGCAGACAAAATACGCAGCTTAGGTCTGCTTTGGAGGCAACTTTACAGCAAAAGACATGGCGAAAGTCGCACATAGAGCCCTAGTGGTCGGGGTCATCGTCAAGGTAAATGCCTGCAGCAGAATGCAATATAATATCTTCACCCATCGATGCTAGTCCATGGTTCTCCCTATAACAACGTATGGGGCTGCACTATGGGACCAAAAGGACATGTCATGTATCAACGCGGTGCACAACAGGGCTTGTCGCCATTTTCCTGGGGTAGGAAAATGGACGCCAACTGCAGCGGCGCAGGGGGACATCTGGTGGAAGGTCCCTTGGGAACATCAGTAGTTCCAAACGCTAAAATATTGGTGCAAATTCTCGTTTATGGATCCTGAGCGCCTACATAGGAAAATATTTATGTGATGTACTAAAGTGAGAAATACCCGGAATTGGATATGCAGGGTTGTATAGGTTTTGCGGGGTCAATAACTTAGCCTACATTTCAGTATTGACCACCCACGTCGCAACCATGGAATATTGTAAAAGAGGATGCAGAGAAGGCACTACGAGCATAATTCAAGGGAAAATGGCACCAAGTGCTGCTCGACTGTGATAAGGTCATACGTGGGCCCGGTGGAAATAAATTAAGAGTATAACGGCTATTGAAACATGAATTTGGAGTTGAGAAATATATGGCAATGACACTCCCAAGAAAGCATAGACGAGCGTTAGCCCAATTCAGATGTGAAGTCGCGCCTATCAAGATCGAGACGGCGCGGTATAATATGCGGCCAGCAAACTACCAGCGTGTGAGCGAACGAGTTTCATGTGGTTTTTGACTGAAAACTCTATGAAAATGAAAGAATATCTTTGATTGATAGAGTCAATGCACTTGTGCCTGATCTGATGAGTAGATGCCAGCGAAAAGAGAAACGCTGTCTTTGGTAGCCAGAATGAGGAAGTTATAAGGGAGTTGGCCAAAAACCCTCTGGACCTGTCTACAAAAAAAGGAAACATTTTTTTCACGGACATTCGAAGAGTGCTTTTTAAAATACAGATATTGGGACTGTAATATATATATGTATATGTGTGTGTGTGTGTGTGTGTGTGTGTAACTGGCCATATTTTAAGTGTAAAATGCCAGTACGTTTAGGACAGTCCCCATGGTTTTTGTTTTTCTTGGCTTGTCTAGACTGAAAATACAGTTACTGACGGTAATGTAGTCTCTCATAACTCCTGTTGGAGTGGCTGCAAGTCTACGGTGATGATTTTAAAGCCCGTTGATTTTATGCTCGTGAAACTCAAATAAAATTATATATATATATATATATATATATATATATATATATATATATATATATATATATATATATATATATATAAATGCTGACGGAATGGGAACAAAAAATCAATTTTTGAATTTTTTCATGCAGTTTCAAACGAAGTGATAACGAATACTTGAGGACATGGTAAGTTGGAGCAAGGAGGTTAGCACAGAATTCTATTCTACCCTCCTTGGTTGGAGGTAATAAAGTTTTGGTGGAGAGTCCTGCGATTGTCAAGATGAAAATCATAGCAGCTGACGGTGCAGCCTTGTCGCAATGCGCTGGATTAATCTGCCTTCTTGCCGAAAGTGACTGGCTCTTGTTTTTTGTATCAGACGGACGCCCCAAGATCACAAAAACACCTTTCATCGAGTTTTCGACAAAGGCAACTGCTTAATATGAATTTAATAAGTTATAAGAGACGTACATCTAAGAAATGACACCTGCTGGTAAATCCTTAATTGCTACTTGGGATTTGAGAAGACGATCAGGAGCCAAAACTGTTCAAAAAGATGTAAAAACTGGTTATTGAATGGCAACTGTCATGATTTGCTGCTTTTGTGTTCCGTCACTGATTGAGATGTGTCTTGTCCCATTCGTGTTGCATTTTTTTATAGTTTTAATCATGGCTATTTCTTTTGGCTCATTCTGATTGGACGATGTGATTTATTTATTTATCATTTTCATTATTATCATTTTAATTTATGAGCTGTACATTTTCAATTAAAGCGTTGATAACCTCGCTGATTTTACCGATGTGTGAAAATGATTCCTATTATTGAGTTCTTAAGAAAGAAAGAGAAGTAATTTATCACCTTATTACGTTAAAAGAATAAAGGAGCAAGCAGTGCATTGACATGTGTTGTGAAGCCCCAAAACCATGCGTCGATTAAACAACATGCAGGGCACATGTACATTAAAAAATAAATATAAAATGATACCGTAATAAATGAACGTGAACGCATGGGTGAATATCAGTGGAATGAAAAGTTAAATGTCCATATCACAGTCTATGAATAAGCTTCATGTTCCTGGGAGGCCTACGTATTTAAAAGTGGGAGGTTCTCCCAAGTGGGCTGTCCTTTTGCGTGAAATATGGTAAAACTGCTTATGATGGCTAATTTGCTGGTGGTGTTTTTAAAGTCTTTAAAAGACATGGGTATGGTACACAGTTTATGTGAGAACTTCAGGCGGTTGTTGTCACATGATATGAATCCACAGGCTCCGATTTCGATGGCATAAAGAAAACTCTTGTATCCATTTTGTTTAATGTCCAGTTGGTGGGGAGAATATTTATTTGTCTTATAGGAGTGAATTTTATCAATATTGGTTTCGAAGGGGACAGAGAGTTCCAAAATATGCAGTTCACGCTTGTCTTGGGGGGATAATGTCAGGTCCGGTATGAGGTGCGTCTGGGTACACTGGGAGGGAATGGTTGTAAAATGTACTAATTTATTTTTAATGTTTTAGCCTCTAAAAAGTTAGAGTAGAGACCGTGGTACCTCGCATGTGCTTGTATCTTCACATTGGAGCAACTTACTGATACTAGCATCAATCACCCCCCTCCCCCTCCCCCGTGCTGATTACATCTTTATGATACAAACGTTTTCTGGTAAATTGATGAAAGGCCCGGAAAAGAGTTGCCTCCTAAGCAGACTTTCTTGGGGCGATAGACTATGTTGGCCCCCAGTTCGCCGGGGGGTAGTAGACCGCCAAGAACAGATGTTTAGCAGGCAAGGAAAAGAGGGCAAAAAGCCAAAATTCAGTTTGCAACTCTTGACCCACGACCATTTCCTTTGTCAGTAAAATCGTAATTTGACTTTCCTGTAACAGTCGTTCTCTCTTCACAGGGAGTCGATTTCTTTTGGTGAACCTGGCACGCATTTCCCATGAAATATTGCACTTCACAGTTTCTAAGATGGGATCCTACGCAAGCTAAAATTTCAGATCAGTATATTTGAAATAGATGTCACAGTTTACTGCGTTTATCACTATTACTCTCAAACGTCTGTCCCTTTAGATGAAAATCACACTGTCTTGTTCTCTGTGCTACCTGGGTTGACATGCCCTCCCTCCCCCAGTAACGTCCATGGGTGAAGCGATTAAATAAGTAAAAGAGCATAAACACCTTGGTGTCATTCTTACTCAATATTTGTCTTGGGATAAACATGTTTTAACAATTTGTAATAAAGCATCAGCAAGGGTTGGGAGATAAAGGAAATGTATGCTTACGCTTCCATGTAGTGTTCTTGAAACTATTTACACCTCAGGTATTTGGCCAATTTGGGAATATGCATCTCAGATTATAAACAGCTGTTCAGTCAGAAGTATTAATATGCTCGAATCAGTTCAGTACCGAGCTGCGCTTGCTCTATCAGGAGCTATGGATACATCTAGTCGTGTTACAGCTTTAAAATGTCTCGGGTGGTCAAGCTTAGCAGACAGAAGAAAATATTTCAAGTTGGTACTTTACTTCAAAATAGTAAAACGCTTAAGTCCAGCTTACTTTAGCGATCATCTGCCTCCTGGAAATAGTCGTCGTAACTATAATTTACGCTCTGCTGCTAGGCTCGACTATCTACGTTATTGGCCTTATAACCCTCAATGCACATCTATACACTCGTCGTATGATAGACTCCCAAATATGTCATTATGGACATCATTCAGAAACAACTTATCTTTTTTTCTGCAGTGTCCATTGCTCACAATTCCCAGAAACATTTTCTCGGCTAGAATCTCTGCAGCTCTCGAAAACAGTCATCTTAATTTGGATTTTAATAATTTATCTAGTAATGATAAAGTGTCGCCTTGTTTTTACGGTCACAATGATTTGTCCTTTGATTGTAACTGCAAATTAAAGGATGCTTCAATGAAATTTTTTCTCCAAACAAACAGATTCTGTAAAGAATCGGATGTTTATTCTGATTCAGACGAGGATTTCGTAATTGGATCAGCTACATTTATGTCTGGGTACGAACCCAGATTGAATTTCTTTTTTTTTAAATAAAAAATTTAAAAGCTCCATATCTTCCACACTATTGCAGATAGACACAAAATTTCAATATGCATGTTTAGGTTTGTGACCGCCACCAATATAATGGACAGTAAATGAAAGTTGTAAAATTTCAAATTATGCTAATTAGGGGCATTGAAAAAATTTAAAACTTGAATATCTACAAAACTATTGCAGATAGAGATGCCATTTTAACTTCAATTTATAGGTTTGTGGCAAATCCGCATGCAATGACCCATGAACCAAAATTGTAAAAATTAAATTTATGCAAATTAGGTGAATATGCAAAGTTTAAATGTTGAATAGCTTCAAAACTATTATAGATAGAGGTGCCATTCCCACTTAATTTACCGATTTGTGACATAGTCGCATCCAATGAACCTTGACCCCAAATTGTACAATTTTGATTTATGCAAATATGATGAATACACACAAGTTAAATCTTGAATACCTTCAAAACTATCATACATGAGGTGCCATTCAAACTTCAATTTGTATAGGTATGTGACATAGCCGCATGCAATGAACCATAAACCAAAATTGTAGGTTTCAATTTATGCAAAGACACTAAATTAAAATGTTGAATAGTTTCAAACCTATTGTAGATAGTAGTGTCATTCAAACTTCAGTTTGTAAGTTTGTGACACGGTCACATCCAAGGAACCAAATAACCAAAGTTGTCGCATTTTAATTTATGCAAAATATTCTAATACACAGAATTTAGATTATGTTGAACAATGGCAAAGTGTAGCATTTCAAACTGTTCTCATTTTGAAGGCACCCAGCTCCTTTTCTAGTTGGAGGCCTTTTTTCATGCAGGTCGACAATTTTTGAGTGTTGCTTTCAGTCCATTGTGAAGACGAGGTATTTTGGGCACATTTAGTAAACAGTTCAAACAATATTACTGACTGTGAAGGTGGCATCACTATGGTTAACATTTCCGACTCGTTCATTCAGTTTATGCATTGAGTGTCAGATTTACCCCGATGTTAATCAAATATGAGCCAACGATGGATTCTTTTTGCGATGTCTTTTATTTGCATGCGTAGCTACTGGACTGTTTATCTGCAAGGCAGCGGCCGATCATTCGGCCTGTAAGAAACTGCTAGCACTTGAAGATCTGGCCAAGTCTTTCGTAGCTATTTGACATGTATACAAAAATACGTTGCTGCCTGGAACAAGGATTGAAAAAGCAATACCACTTACCAGGGGTCAGCCAAAGACTGCACATAACCCTTTTTGAAAACCACAGTAAAATATATTGATGAATCCTTGTTGGATCGTGTAATATTGAAAAGTTATTTATGAGCACGTTGCATCATGTTAACAGTGTCATATAACAGTGTCCAACACTATTTCAGTTACACATTTCGAGGTCAAATTTCACATACATAAGCTTTTTCTTGACAGAAACGAATTCTCTGCAGGAGTACTTTTCTTTTTTCAAATGCTCTTTACGAGTCCATATGAAAGGTAAATTCACACAAGCCTCAAGGAAAACTAGTCCATGCTACGGCGGTGACAGACCACTGAGCCACTCAATACATCTCTCCTGGACGCTCTTCTTCCGGTCGTGTTGGTTCATTGCCGCGTTTCTGGAAACCAGGACATCAGACAACACACTTTGATCTGCTTCTCCCATATTGATATATTTAACGTAGTTTTCAGCCTTTGTTATTCCGTTCCCTGACGCCGTTTGTTGACGGCGTGTTAGTAACTTGGAAACAGAACTCTGTGGTTGTAGCTTTGGTCCTGATTTAGCACTCCGTGAGCAAGGAATGCGACAAGTTGGCAAATGATGGCTTAGTCCTTGACTGTCAATGTCATTCTGTGCACACGCTGGTTGCATTTCTGCATGAAGTCTGTTGTGGTGTATCATACATGTGCTGTCATCGAAAGAAAGCCGCGGTAGTACCCTAGGCTTTGTTGCAGTTAATTCTGGAGAGGACGGTTTACTGTGCTGAGGAGACTGACTTGGGGTCCAATGCGACAAGTCATCGGCGCTGGCTCTGCTGAGTGGCGGCAAATAACAAAGATTAGTTCCAGTCGGACTCGTTAAGGGTCTTGTCTCCATTTGCGATGCCGGTGGCCAGGTAGTTACACTGGGACTTGGCAACGGACTCAAGATTCCCACGTGAGAAAAGGGCGAGTGATTGCTTTTTACCAAGTCGGGCTTTTCTGTGTCCTCGTCCGCCGTTCTTGTGTAGACGCCCGAAACATTGAACTTCATCGAGTTTGGCCTCGCCTTAAGTTTGGAAGACAATGTTGGCTTGTGCAGACCATACCTGTTCAAAGCGTTTGTTATCTGAGCATTGATAGTGTTTTGGTCTGTTATGTTGAATGCTTCGTCCTGGCCTCGTGTTTGTAGTAGACCCGACACATCTTCCACTGAAAGCGTTAATTTGCTCCGTTTTAAATTTGCGGTGTCCATCTCGTGACAGGTGGAGAGAGCATCACTCGACAGGTGGAGAGAGCATCACCCTATCATGACATTTCTAGCGTATTCATGGAATTATGCATGCCTTCCCACCGCATATATTAAAAAAGTTGTGATTATCAAAGCCTTTTTCATGTGACAGATGAGATGCTTCCAACCAAAAGAAAGTAAACCTTAGTCAATTGTCATCGTTTGTCGCATAAGTGTTAACTTAAACACACCGTCACAATGGTGAAGATGACACATGCACGGTTGACATTTTCTGGCTAATTGTGTCCACACGCCGAAGCTTCTGGAGAAAATGTGAATATTTCACAAGAGGCGTTTCCTGGGAAATGTTACACAAAAACAGTACTGGTGTGATGGATAGCTCTGTATGATATACATAATTACTCTCAAGTCACCAAAGGCTACGCAGCTCTTGTGGTCGGTCATCCATTTGAATAGCAGCTCCCGTAACACGGTTTGCCAGAAATTTACTTGCCTCGGGTGGAAACACCACAGAGATGCATCAAAGAGGGGAGAGAGCCAAGCATATCGATCTCAACAACGACCGAGATACTTGATGCTTTTGCTTAATAACTGTCGCGTATCTCGGGTATCTCAGGGAGTTTCGATGGCAGCCCCTTGGGCCTGAACCATGAAAAGCAGTTATCCGTCTATGACCCATATTTGTGTTTGCGTGTCCCTGACCACTAAAATGTCAAATGTATGGCAAGCTGTTTTAAAGTTTTATCATAATTATAGATATCTGTTATTCGAATTATTCATATGATAAAATGATTATAGATATTAAAAATGATTTTGATGTATAAAAATGAATTTCAGATACAAAAAAAGTAAAAAATGGAGTTTGGGTATCAAAAATTTCATTTTAATAAATAACATTGAATTTTAGAAATCTATAATTCTGTCTTTTGTTAAACATCTAAAGTTGATTTTTTATGTTTACAATGATCTTAGACATTATTCAGCTATCTAAAAGATATCTCTAAAAGATGGCGTCTGTACTGGTTTGGGTACAACCGTATTCTGCCTTAACTTGCTCGGTACGTGGCGCCACCTGCTCATTTCAACAATGACCATGACAGACAGCAATGTTCAGATGACTGGGCTTCTGGAGCTACAGACATGGTCAGAACTGACAATGAAAGCAGCGAAAATTTTCGTGAAATAACGCCACCAACTGTTTAATTATCTAAAATTGATTTTTAAGATATCTTTACTTTTACCGTCTTTTTAGGTCAAAAATTAAGTTTAAATATTTAAAATATTTTGCATTTAAAATTTGATTTTAGATATAATATTTATCGCATTTCAGATATCTAAAATTCAATTGCAGATATCAAAAATAAATTTTTGCTATCTAGAACTGTTTTAGATTAGAAATTTTACGCATCTAAAATTGATTTTTTTCATTTCTACAAATGATTTATGATCTACAATACGTTATTATTTTCAGATGTTTGCAAATGCATTGTAGATATCAAAAATATCATCTCAAATTTGAATTTCATATTATTAATTTTAAGTTGGATGTAAAAATGAACTTCAACTATCCATAATTGAAATTTAGATATCTGATTTTTGCCAGTTTCTAATGCATATTTTCGCTGATGCATCCATGTAAAAAAAAATCACTCTGATGCATGTCAATCAATTGTGACGAAATTTTTCACTGCTCTGTATGCAAGGCATTGCTATTTTCCTATAATGTGATAATAATAAAAAAATTGGCCTCCGATTTTGAAGTATCAAGCGATGTTTGTCCGATTTAGGAAAAAGAGCAATTATTCCATGCCACTGCGAAATACCAAAATGCCTTTTCTATGAGCAAAATTTATGGACCTCAATAATACGTCCGTAATACAATTCCAAAAATAATTTCTTGACACCACGAAATAGATAAATGGCTTTTTTGGTAGACAAAATTTATGTATTTCATCAATTTATCCTTAAAAACTGGTGTTGAGGAGGATAAGTTCCCGGAATGGAATGATATTTTGCGTCAATCATATCAAACAAGACAGGAGGACGATCAAGCAGTTGAGAGGGAAAGGTTTGAGTCAGATACTGAAGAGCCTGTCGAAAAGTAACCGTGGGCACAGACACTGCAGAAGAACAAGGTGATGGTGCGCATGCGCAAGTTGCTACTGATTTAAATGATGGTACGGATGAGCCCTTGCAGATGGACAAGTTCAGATACATGGGCGGAGTCCCTACTCTGCGGGTAGGGACTGGCAGTACCACGGTGAGTAACGTTAAAGGCGCGCAATTCAAATTTTGTTTCTGGAATATTCAGGGCCTTGTTTCAAAAAGAGTAAGCAAAATTGAATTGAAAGATTTTCAAGGTAATGTTGCTGATCAACACATTTTTAAATATGCTCTGTGAAACATGCGGTCATGATTTGGTTGCCTTGGACATGAACGGATACGAGAAAAATTTATTGAATAGGACAATAAAGAAACCAAATACTAAGCGTAGCTGAAGAGGCTTGGCTTGGCAGTGTATTTTAAATCAGAAATAAGTGATGGAGTGAAATTCCCTAAGCTGGATCTAGATCATATTATTTTGTTTAAGCTATGTGAAGACTTTTGGGGTCAAATAAGGGTGCTTTATTTTGTTTCTGTTATGCAATACCGGATAGGTTCGTAGAGAAATAACATGATTGAAATGAATATATTTGAGAGAACACAAAATGTAGTTGTTGAGTGCTCAAATGATTCAGTTAGTATTATAGGCCCACATTATGGCGATTTTAAGGCACGGTCAAATTTATTGGAAGGTACATTAAATGATAATTGCATTAACAAGGCAGTAGAGATTTGTACAAATGCCTTACACAATGCTGCAGATCCTTTGTTTACAAAATTATCAAGTCCTGTTAATATTCATAATTCTATCACAAAAACCACCTTGGGCAAATGATGATAATATGTCTTTGCGTTCAAATTATTCTATAACCGTGAATAGTTATAGACATCATAATTCTGAGGAAGTGAGGCTTCAAATGGCCACGGATCGAAAACAATATGGACAGTGGGGCTAGGAAATGCAGATACGAGTATGACAGAGCACAAAGAGAAAAACTTCGCAAAGCTAGATGTGAAAATGCAAGACTATGTTGGAAATTTGTTTAGCAGACGACTACTAAACGTGAAGGTAATGTTGACATGCACGATTTTGCAAAGTGCTTAAAACAAGTTAATAATCCAGAGGCATATATTCATCAACCTGATGAAAATATTTTAGAGCTCTTGGATTCTGTATTTGTGGACAACGTACAAGATATGTTTCAAGAATTAGATAACGATTTGAGCGAGGACGAAATTAAAAAAAAGACAAAACAAAACAAAGAAAACCCCAAAACAGAAAAAGCAAAATAACAAAATCAAAAACAAAAACAAAACAAACAAACAAACAAAAAACAACAACAACAACACACACACACACACACACACACACACACACACACACACACACACACACACACACACACAAACAAGTCAATCAATTCAAGAATGGAAAGTCGACTGATGAATATTTATTGATCAATGAGTTTATTGTTAACGGTCAATCTGTTTTCATTCCTTACGCTGTAAATCTTTTTAATGCAATTTTTTCCGTGGTATTTTCCCTCAAAGTTGGAAGGTTGGAATTATCATGCCTCTTCCTCAGAAGGGAAATATTAATGCAGCTGAGAATTATAGAGGGATTATCCTTAGTGTTTTAAGCAAATCGTCCGCACGAGTTTGGGGCTGAAACGTATGAAGTGTATATTGAAGGTCAGGGTGGGTTCCGTCCAGGTAGGTACAACAGATAATATCTTCGTATCACACAAGAGGCCCGTGGGCCTAATGCTCTGCTGACCACCATCACTAAAACTCATTTCCTAAGAAATGTCCTTCCTTCACTACCTTGAAAAATTGATTAAGGTCATCCATATTATGCAATATCAAACTTCCACATGATGTGGTACACTTGGCATCATTTGCCCTGTTCTTCGTTAAGATATCAAATTAAATGTCTTTTTCGTGAGCGCTCAATGACCTTAAAATAGGTCAAGGTTACACACCTATTTGATCAAGGTGACCCCAAAAGTAGGTCAGCAAGTACAGTTTTATATGGAATTTTAGATCATTAAACATATTTTGCTAATAATTTCCGCCACTAGTATCATTCGCAGCTGAGATTTTGACCGAGGATTTTGACCTCCACAATTCCTTAAATTTAAAGAAGATCTATCAAACATTTTTTTCCTTCAATGATACGTCATGGTTATTCTCCTGATGCATTTTAAAAACATTCTTTGAATTTGATACCGAAAAACAAGCATAAATCTTTTGAGTGATTCTGACAACCATAGAGGCATTGCCCTTGGCAGTATTTTGGGTAAATTGTTAGACTGGGTTATTCTATCTGAAAACTATGATGTCTTAAATTCTTCTGAGCTTCAGTTTGGTTTTAAACATGGAAGTTCTACGTCACAGTGTACTTTCGTTTTGGATGAATGCATTCAATATTACAACATGCATGGTACAGACAGACAGGTTGTGTTTCTAGACGCAACAAAAGCTTTTGATAGACTACATTATATCAAACTTTTTAATCTATTGTTAGATAGGGGTATGAGTCAAGTGATAGCTAGATTATTGTTAAACATGTATATTAAGCAAAATGTCAAGGTTGTCTGGGATAACGCTGTGTCTGAGCCATTCAATTGTACTCATGGTGTGAAACAAGGCGGAGTTCCCTCCCCTATTTTATTTGGCATGTACATACATGAGTTGCTTATGAGTTTAAAAACATCAGGTTTCGGATGCTATATAAGCCACACTTTTGTAGGAGCACTGGCATATGCTGATGACGTGGCACTTTTGGCGCCGACTTCAGTTTCCATTTCCAAGATGTCAGAAGTTTGTTTTAAATTTGCTAAAGAATATAATGTCCTTTTTAATCCTTCAAAATCTAAGCACATGGTTCTTGGCAATACAGATGCATATCCTGGTGTTCTTTTAGATGATTCCATTATTCAAAGTAAAGTTTATCAATTCGAGCACCTTGGCAATATCATTGGTAAGAACGCTTTGCGGGAGAGTATTGAGACCTGTATCCGACATTTTCAGATACAGGTCAATATCTTAATGGCTCAATTTGGTAAAGTTTTTCCAGACGCTAGATATCAACTATTCAAAATGTACTGCATGCCTCTGTATGGTTGCCAATTATGGGATCTCTCTAAAACAGAAGTTGAACATTTCTATACCGCTTGGAGAAAAGCGACTTGTTTTATCTGGCGACTTCCCTACAGGTGCCATAATATATTATTGCCACTCATTTGTGAAGATGTGCCTGTTGATATACAAAAACACAAAAGCTTTATGAAGTTTTTTCATGGGATTGTAAACAGCAACAATAAAGTTGTTGATATATGTGGGCAACTTGCTGTAGACGGAAGTCAATCAGCAGTGTGCAACTCAATGAATCTAATGGTTTCAAGGTGTAAAATTGACAAATATAATCTGAAGAAGCTAAACTTAAGTTTCTGTTTGAGGCACATCCACAGTAGCGCACCCTCTGTAGCTAATACCATAATTGATGGGAACAATTGTACTGCACGATTTGTGAGAGAATTTTGCCTTGCTCGCGGTGGCAAATTAAATACTATATTCTAACGGCAAGATTGTTGTGAATGACACATAGGATCCACAGGTCCTTCCAGGTCATGATTTTTGAAGATTGATATGCTATATACTTGCATGTATGTGGTGGACGTATTTTGTTTTTGTTTTTGTGTTTTTGTTTCGTTTTCTGCTTTTCGTTTTGTTTGGTTTGTGTTTTAGGGTTTTTTTTGCTTTTCTTTTTCGTTTTGTTTCTTTTGTTTGCTTCAAATATATGATAATTCTTCTATGTGTACCTGCTGAGTACGAATAAAGATATATATATATATATATATATATATATATAGGATACTAGCTAGAGCGGTCACAAGCATTTCACATTTTGACCCATATATTACATAATACTGTAAGTGGCGCCACCAACATGGAACTTGATCTAGATTTTTATACACTTGACAAGTGCCTCCAACTGTGCCCAGGGGACAAATGAAACTGACGTCAAAGGAGGTAATGTGCAGAAGGGCCAAGAACATGCATTTTCAACATGTTTCAACATGTTTCAACATATGTCCAAGTTACCTGAAGCCTAACAAAAATATATGTTTGGCTCCGGTAACTTGACAGACCCTAATATAAGGGCCCAACCCTAAAATTAATGGAACACACACACACACACACACACACACACACACACACACAGAGTACTTTCAAGCTGCCCTACTCTAATAAAAATTGGTCGACCCAGGCTGAAAGGTTTCACCGAGAATGTGGCCATCGTGTGCTGTTATTTTGCAGGAAAGTCAACTCAAACACAGCATTTTATTTCAACTTTTCTGAAGGGTTAACTTGGGCCAGTGAAACAGCATAGCTGCTTAGCCACAGTTGTTCGGTGATCGTTATCGTAATATTTCGCAAAGTTTCAGGTGTCTGTTCCCTGAGTTACCAGGGCAAACGGTCGTTGAAGTACTTTCAAAATATGACTTTCTATCTTAAATTTAATCTGCCCACTCGGTTGCGTCTGAAGCAGATATCATCATTATTTACATATTCAAATGCGACAGGATACCTTGAGCCGCCACGTGGTGAGTGCCATTTAGCAATTGAACATTGCGCAATGCATTGATTGCGGGGAAGTCGCACAAAAATACATTTGATTTGGATATCAAAGTGAATCGTGGCCACAGCATATATCATATCATTATTGATGCTCTGAAACATTTGCAAAATGTATAATTTTGGTTTCATATATTATAACTCCCCCCCCCAAAAAAATCGTCCCAGTCCTCATTTACATACCATTGTGTGCGAAATCCACAATTTTTAAAATGGCAGCTAAGTCGATAGGATATTTTCAAGAGGTGGAATCCAAAATATATGTATGATTAGTGTTAAGGGGAGGTTACTTTGTCGAATGAATATAATGTACAATATATAAAATGGGACTTTTCCAGAGTGAGCGTTACCTCAAAATGGAAATACAACTCCATACAGTCACCAGTTGTAGGTCCCAGAATAGGGCTTTTGTATTTTTACACTGAAGTCGCTCCCAGGCTATGAATTAAGTAGCAGCGCAGGGCACACGAGGCAAGTCCCCCTGCTTGGTCAAAGATAGAGCCTAGTGCAGAAGGTTGCTGCAATAGTGGATACAGGTTCAGAAGTACCGGCGCGTTTTTATATAAGTGACAATAACATAAGTTCTTTTGTTAACAATAATAACAACAAATTAAACCATGCATTCATACACTTTAAAATGCGTTTGTTTTGGTGTTAGAGCTATTTTATGGAATAAGCGTACAAAGTTAGGTATTAATGGTAAAGTGCTTTCTGTTGTTAAGAGTATGTTTACAAAGGTAAAATCATATATAAGGTATAAAGACTCATGTTCTTACCAGTTTGAGTGTTTGTTGGGCATCCGTCAAGGAGAGTGTCTGTCGCCTTTTCTTTCTGCAATGTATATAAATGATATGCACAATTATTTGTCACAAAATACTGCCTGTGGTATTGATATTGATTCGATCAAAGTATTTGTTTTGTCATATGCGGATGACTGCGATATTAGCAGAAACTAAAGAACAGTTGCAAAATGGGCCCAATTGTTTAAAATCATATTTTAAAAAAAAGGGGGGGGTCTCCAGAAGGTATTGAGATCGTTGGAAAATTATAGTCGATACTGATAAACCAAACTTATCGTCTTTAGAAAGGTTGACTAGATCTCTCGTCGTGATAAATGGTATTATGAATCAATCGAAGTCGTGAATAGGTAGTAAATGAAGTACCCGAGGTAGGACGATCTTGGTGGATAATGCCCAGTTTCAATGGACCGAGCCAAAGGGCGGGGTCGATTGAAACTGGGCATTATCCACCAAGATCATCCACCCTCCGGTACTTTATTTATTACTTACACTCTATCGACAAAGTTTTCTGAACAGCTGTGAATTGTTGACGTAATTTCCATAAAGACCAGTAAGTTTGAGACTTCGGTGTAAATGAAACTGCAAAAAGTACCCGGGATGCCTTAAAAACGAAATGGCTGCGCCCATGTGCGCATGCGCAGTAGGGGACAAAGAAGAAAATTAACTTTGTTGGAGAGATACTGAGTATTCTTCTGATTGGATAATTTACCGTTCCTTTATATCCTATATTCACATGTGTTAATGGAAAGAGCTCGCTGACGCTCGCTATAAATTTATACTTATTTTATATAACTTTTACATGAATAAAGATCAATTTGAAAAAAATAAAACCTGTCATTACTCTCTATTTGAACAAATTGTTTGGGAGGTCGAAATAATCCTTGGAGGTCATTGTACTGGTATTACGACCTGGCAATACTGTGTTAATATTGGATGGGCCTTGGTTACGGGGTAACATCATGATAGAACATATGTTTGCCCTGAGTGGTCATACCCATGACTTCGGGGATTTGCTGTGGATTTTCTATTGATACTATATTTATATATATATATATATATATATATATATATATATATATGCTTGTGTATGTGTGTGTGTGTGTATGTGTGTGTGTGTGTGTGTGTGTGTGTGTGTGTGTGTGTGAGTTTGTGTGTAGCCTATATCTGGCCGCATCCAAGTAACACTTAGTCATTGTTGCTCAGTGACCTAATGCTTATTCATTTGTGTCCAATGCAAGCGTGATCGTTCTCTGACCAGATGCATCCCATCTTCTCAATACATGCGTGTAGGCCTAGGCAAATCTAAGTCTCGCAAAAAAATCTTTAATAGGCTTACTTTGGAATTAAAAAAAACAAACAAACAAACAAAAAAAACCGGGTTGCCAAGACAAAAACAAAAGGATTCAAATGTGGGGCCTACCACAACATGATTACCAGTTTTTTCCCCATCTTTACCATTTTCTCTCCCTTTTTTAAGACAAAATTTAGCCGAGGCAGTGGCCTCGGCTACCTCAATGCAATTTATAAAACGTTACGTTTTATGTCGGAGGTTATGGCAAACGAAACATGGGAATATCTGATCTAGTCAACACCAATTAGCACAGGGATTACTACTGTGCCAAGTAAATCTGAATTTAATACGATTTTGTCACATCATATTATGATCGGTCTCTTCCATTCATGGCAATAAAGTTGCTTCACCTCTTGAAAGTGTATGAGCGCGATCTCCTCTCTTCAAGCTATCTTTGCTCAAGTCTTAAACTAAATTATAATCTCCATTTGAAATTCTACTATCATCAGAAGTGTCTTTTATTGAGTTTGTGATATTTCCAAGAACAAAATGCCGATGAATATGATTTGGACTATACATATCAGCTGAGGTTTCTCTATTACTCCCTGCAGTAATATTTATAATAAAATGTCGCCCTTCTGTGTCTAGATTTACAGTATTAATAGAAGTCGTTTTCAATAATATACTGTATCCGCTTGTCCCATTAACACATAGAGCACCCCCACGACTCTGTATTTAATATTTTAATACATGTACCACCAAGTCTTATACTACTGCAGGAGTACACACCTCAAAAAAAAAAAAAAAACAAAAACAAAAACAAACAAAAAAAAAAAAAAAAAAAAAAAAAAAAAAAAACCACCCGTCATGCATGCTTTGATAATACACATATATAATTTCGCACCTGATATACGATGCCCCATTTTATATTCAGAAACACGTTGCGTAGATTGTGCAATAATCTAAATCGTATTACAGCAGTCATGCTCCACTGAACAACCAAAAATACATAACCAGAGGTTCCATGCTAAAGCAGCAAAACTGTGGCGGCATAACAGGCTTCAATGTGCTGTATAGGCAACATTATTGTGGGTAAACTGGTGACATCACTGTTACAAGGACTGGATCAGTTTGCCGATCGTTATTTGTGGAAGGTTGGGTCCATTCTTCAGGAATAATCGGTCTCAGGTCTCAGGTCTCAGTTTCATATTTGTGGGAGGGAGGGAGCAATATGCTGGTGCAGGTTGACATATCGAGCACCAGCATATTTGGTGGTGGTGGATCTGCTCAGGTCATTGTGGATGACATTCTGAATGCCCAATGTTACATTGATGAGACGCGCAGCATCCATAGGGCTACGTGTTGACATATTCAGGTGGTACTGAAGACCAATACATATTCATTCAAGACAACGCCATAACACAAGGTACCAGAGTCGATCGATAATTGAAAGTATGAATACGGCATAACACTTATGAATGCATCATGATCTTCCACCAAAATATTATTGGACATTTGTGCGACCCTCTCGGAGGACAACCTGGAGGAACACTGACCAGACCACAGCTCAAAAAGACCCGAGAGAGATTGTTCGTGAAGAATATGAGCCAATGTTTAACAAAGATGGATCACCAGATTGATGTGGGTCATACAAATTTGATGTAACCAGTGTATGCAAAGAAATTATGTTTATACAGCATACTGACTGAAGCCGAAGTATGGGGTGGCAAGCGTAACATAAATGATTTCATGCACGAAATCGTAATACTTATCGTTTTCGTGGACGGAATCACAACAGGACTCACAAAATTGTAAGAACAAATTACAAAATCGAAGTCCCACCATGAAATTAAGCTACTTTTACGATTTTGTGGACGAAACTGGAAAAAAATCACAAAACTGGAAGTTTTTCATAAAATTCAGCAGGCTTGTTAAATTCTGTGCACGGAATTGTAATACTTTATCAATTTGTGCACAAAGTGTAAGCTTTTATCAATTCCGTCCACGAAATTGAAAATTGGGATCTACAGAATTGTTAAATATATCGATTTCATCCACAACACCGTTAAGTTTATTAATTCTGCTTACACAATCCTTAAATTTACCAATTTCGTTTACAGAATTCGGTAAGGTTTTGAATTTCGTCCACAAAATCTCGAAAGCTTTCCACTCTTGTCCACAAAATCCATGTTTTGCACAGAATCCAAAAACATCTCATGTAATCCATATGTTATCCAATTTTGTGCACGGAATATGAAGAACATTTCACAAAATCCATAACATACTCGATTTCTTGTACACAATTGTTAGCGTATAACTGTTTCGTTCACGGAAATCTCGATATAACGCAATCCCATAAAAAAATCGTTAAGTTTCTCAATTTCGCACACAAATTCACAAAAAAAAAACTCAGTTTTGTCCACAAAATTATAAAACATACGGAATTAAAAAAACTTTATCGATTTCGTCCACGAAATAGGTAAAATGTGAAGGTTTGAACCTTAGTGTCCTAGTGTGACAGCTTAGAATTTCGTACAATCAGAGACCCTTGACGCCGTTATCAAAAACTATCAAATCTCGCACATACATCTATATTTTAATTTTGACCATTTGGCGCCCAATTATATGAACTCACGAAAATGACCACGATGCCAATTCTTTGGCTTTATAGGATTCGTAATTTCATTTAAAATTATGTGTACACAGTCCATTGAGTATAATTCTGTATGTCACTCCTTTCAATTTTGTTTACGAAACTGGATAAATCTCATAGGATTTTGTGAACTAAATTACGTTTCCGTCGACAAAATCGAAAAGATTATTTGAATCTCATGATAATTATGTCGACATAATTGAGAAATTCTCGATTTCGTGGACGAAATAACAACCTCACACGCAAAAGTGAAAACCTTATTCCATTTTGCGGAAGAAATTCAAAACTATGTGCATAGAAATGAAGCAACAGGCTCTAATGAATTGCGTAAAACTAATTGGGTTCCGTGTTTTCTTCTCCAATTTGGTCCACAGAATCTAAGAAGGGTTACAATTACGTGAAAATTTCTCAAATTTTGTGAATTGTATATTAGAATTTTGTGGACAAAACGAATAAATTGATCGAGAAGTTTGTTGACAAAATCGATATGAATTTTTCTGCAGAATCCTTAGTTTATTCAATTTCGTGGACAAAATCAGCAGACTTTAAGGATCTTGTGAACAAAATGGCTTACACGAATTTGTGGACAAAATTGGCGCTTCACTCGATTTCGTGGACGGAATTGATAAACTTACTCGATTTCGTGAACGTAATTAATAAACTTACTCGATTTCGTGGACGTAATTGATCCACTTATGGGTTTCGTGTACAAAATTGATAAACTTATGGATTTTGTGGACAAAATTGATATACCGTTACGTCAAAATTCTGTTGACGAAATTATTAGAGTTTGCGGATCTCGTCCTCCAAGTAAATGAAAATAATAACAAAATTGACAATACAGTTGGCACCCCATCCCTGCCACTCGAATTTTGCAACTATTTGCAGGAAGACCATTGTTTATGTTTTGTTTTGTTTTGTTTTGTTTTGTTTTTTTGATCATTGAAGCATGACAGCTGTGGTACTTTTTTTTACCGTTGCACAATCGTGGTTCATTTTACCAAAGTCCCTCGCGGCTGTCAAGCATGTGCATGTACTTTCCATCATGATGAAGGTGAAAACCAGAAAAGTTTGATCCGACTTTTGCGTGAAAGGTTCCTTCAATCTCAGGTTCAACGTATGTATTACCTTTCTATCAAGCATTTATTGAACCCTTGAAATATGATCTCAGCTCTATTTTCCACTTGCACAACAGTGTGCACTTTCCCATTCGTGAGTGTGACCTTGACCTTGACCTGGCTGTTGTCCCATGTCCAGGAATCTTCTCCTCTTGGAGCTCTCCTCACCCGGCAGGTTGAACAGCTGATACATGCCCTGGATAAGGTCATGCCTTTTTTAAATGTCGACCTCTGTTGAAACTCATACATAATATGAGCCGGGCAAAAAGGACTGCCCTACGCAGGCAAGTTTGCCTCCAGCGAGATGACAAACATTCTTTTAGTAATAGGAAAGGTATAGCTTAATTGCCCTCATAAGAGACAAATGTGCAAAGGTCGTCTTCAGTAAGATAAATATAACTGCTTTTAGTAAGATGACAGGTGGAATGGTTGTTTCTAGTGAGATGACAGGTATGACTGCGATGCAGGCCTAATGATTGTCCTTTGTTCGACAACAGGTATATTTGTCTCTAGTAAGATGACGAGTAGGCTCTAACTCTGAGATGTAGGCCTAATGGTATATTTACCTGTATTAAGATGACAAGTTTAATGGTTTTCATTAGTAAAATGATAAACGAAAGTGTGTGTTCAGTAGATGACATATGAATGAACTTTATTGACATACACCACTTACATACATGGGTAAAGTCTCAGCTCCAGGCAATGAAACGACAAACATTATACAACCAATATTGATACTGATGATGTGCTACATTGTGTATATGTGCAAAAAAATGTAAAAAGTAGAGAAAAAAAATATACAAAAATCTACACCTTACGTCACTAATCCACAGATAGGTACACCCAACCATGTTTGTAGCATCCTAATATGCTGTGTCTTGTATTAAAAACCATGTTCACAAATTTGAAGATAGGTTTATATACTTTTCCATCTTCCATAGTCATGATAGACAGGAATTTCCCGTGGTACTCTAGCAGCCGACATTCAGGGTCTACATTTGTTAGCTCGGTATATAGCTCTTGCCTAATGGGTGTATATTTATCACAAGATAGAACTAGATGCTCTTCATCCTCTATTTGATCTGATTGGCACAATTTATATTTTCTTTGTTCAATTTCAGGTTTTGGTCTTATGTAGTGACCAAGGGTGTGCACCCTTATGCGTAATTTGGTGAAATTTCGTCAGAAAGGAATATCATTTCAAAGGACGCAATATTTCTTTGTGTCTTTTACTTGTTATGACCTATACCTTGGGAGACAAATATAGATTTTCAAGGTAATTAGGTTTGTAGACAGAACAATAAAAAGCAATGAAATAATCAATAACTGGCCATGGGGCTATTTCCGTTGATACCAGTAGTAGATGACAAGTATAATTGTCTTTAGTAAGATGACGTGTGACTGTCTTTAGTAAAATGATTAGCATAATTCTTCAGTAAGATGACCAGTGATTTTTTTTCAGTAGGATGATAAATATATGTGTTTAGTTGAAATGACAAGTTAAATTGTCTCTACCAGGGGACAAGTGTACATATCTTCACCAGATCACAGGGGTAATACAATTGTCTTCTGTAAGATGACAAAGCTACAAGATGATTTGTATGCGTCCCTGAAATGACCTTATTGAGAATACCGGAACTCAAAGAACGCAGTGAAATATATTGAATACCACATGCGTTTTATTTAATCCTTCCAACAACAAGAAGATTTGGGTAAGTCTAAATTATCTTAAAAATTGGAGATTCAAATTCTCGGTCAAAAGACCTTTTTTTCTCCCAAGTACGAACATGCTTGTTAATCCGTAGAAGGAAAAAAAATCCGGCCCATGTCAACATGTTTCCTCGGCACGCTTGAACCGCGACGCATTCAAAGTGTGCCGATAATAAATATTGACCCAGCCCAACACTTAGCACCGAACGGGTTAATTCAATAGGTGTTATATCACTGTCTACTTTTACCTGAGACGACCTCGTGATCGTTCAGGAGAAATGTAGAGAAACCCTCTCAAAGGAATCATTTCAAAGAACGTAATACTTCTTTGTGTCTTTTACTTGTTATGGCCTATACCTTGGGAAACAAATGTAGATTCGAATTTTTTTTTTTAGGTATATCAACATTACAATAACAAGCATTGACACAATCAATAACTGGCCACGGGGCTGTTTCCGTTGATACCAGTAGTAGAGGAAGACCTGCTTCATGCCCAAAAGGAGAAATTGATGTCGTCTGTTTAATACTTAAGTGCCTGAAATACACACCGGCCACTCTTCACGGCCAAAGAAATGCAGGTACCCCTTTGCCTATTTATATACAGGACCTGAAGCTTATGAAATTAGAGCTCGAGTGTTTAATCTCTGTATTTACATCAATGGGATAGACACCGCTGCCGCGTATATGTTGTCCATATATTGCATTATGCAGAGGAATTGAAAACAAGGGCAGAGGATCAAAGCATGCACATCATTACATATTTGTGTCACCTTCTGCACATACAATACAGAATCAAACTATTAATATCAAAATATTGTTTTTGTATCTTTTTCCTCAAGTGACACTCTACTAGTCACACTCTGCCGCTGACCTCTTAGTTGATTAATGTATGTTGAAGAGTAATTTGTACTTCGTTGGTTCCTCAGGCAAGTGAACGAGTGGAGTGACTTGAAAGGTAATATTGGAACCGGGTCTTTAAGTCGGATTTTGTATACTGATCAATACCACAGCACGGTAAAGTCTGCTTTCTTTCGAGTCAAGCACCTCCCTCAGACATGGGGCCTCGAAGTCAAAGACACATGCCCTTCCTTTCTCCGTCAGCGCCTGCAGGCATCATAAACAGCAGGGTCCTTCTTAGCTAACACGTGTCCCAAGACCCTCCCTACGTCACCAGGTACACTTTTCAACAGTCACTTGGAATGTGCGTCGATAAAGTTCATAGATCCCATGTGGGTATGGCAAACCATACACGTAATACTATGTCTTTCTTGTCATCGAATTTGTCAAGTCCTTGGTCTAACCGGAAATTTACATGGGATGTATGAACCCCATAAGCGCACGTTCCAAGTGACTATGACAAACGGTGTTTAATTTTTGAGGAGGTCCCAATACATGCAAGGGTGGAGTCTCAGACAAGTGATGAGTCTGGTGTAAAATGTCTTCACACTCCACTGCTCAGTTTTCCTATTCTGGCATATAATGAATTTCTTTCAGTATAAATCGTATCAGTGTGATGTGTACACCTTGTGTGTCAAGAAAATCATCAACCCAGAAAGTTGCGGACTGCTTTACGTAGAGTTTTTCCTGAAAAGAAGTCTGATTACTCCGTTCCTTCTGATATGAGTCAATATGATTTTAATAATTATTTTACTCAGATTGGACATGATGCTTTCCAAAAAGATCTAAGTAAAAGTTCCACATCTTAAAAAGGTACTGACAGCATTCACTTTTGTAATTTTTACACGGTAAGAGTCACCAGTATTTGACGGTATTTAGCTGACTTTCATAGGAATAGCATGCCAGACTGGCTTGGTATGGATTTATTACTTACTTACCTGAGATCGGTTGTATTCGCGTCGTCTTTACAGTTCATATTTTGAATTTGTCATTTTTGCAGTCTTATGTACATATTGATTGAAGACGAGCTGCAGTATCACCTATTTTGAAATTTATTGGTACAAAATATGAAAAATCGAATAACACACCTGCATATCTATTGTCTCTTATATTGCCAAAGTCACGGAAAACAGGTACAAGCTCAATTATTTATTATTGCGGTATCATCTACGCTGTTCTCTCGGAACATTTAAGTGTATAAAAGTGCCTCCAGCTGTGCGCAGATAATATATTAAACTGACGTCAAAGGGGGTAATGTGCAAAAGGGGAAAGAACATCCATTTTCAACATGTTTCAACAAATTTCCAAGTTACCTACGACCTAACAAAAATATATGTGTGGTTCCGGTAACCCGACCGACCCTACTGAGAGGACCCGACTCTTAATAGAAATCCAATCTTGGATTTTTAAGGTGGTCTCAACTCTGTTATATGATGTTTGTACTATATTTTAATTTTCATACCATATTTTATGCAGTGAACTATGTATGTGTATAAATAACATACGTGAATAAAATAACAGCGATCAGTGAATTGACTAAATTTTATGAAACATAAAAAAAGTTTGAAGCTGCCTTTCAATAATAAAAATGGACCGACCCTGGCTGAAATATTTTATCCAGAAAGTGGCCATCCTGTGCCATTATTTTGCAGGGCAGTCAACTTAAACACAACATTTTATTTCAATTTGTCTGGAGACTTAACTTGGGCCGAGGAAAACAGCATAGCTGCATAGCCCCGTTGTTCCGTGACCCTTATCGTAATATTTCTTTCAGTTCCAGGTGTCCGTTCCCCGAGTTACCAGGGCAAATACACGGTCGTTAAAGTACTTTTGAAACATCACCTACTATCTTAACTTTAATATGCCCGCTTGGTCGTGTCTGAAGCAGTTATCATCATCTGTTACAAATCCAAATGCAACACGATACCCTGGCAAATCATGCACGTTGATCGGCACCATTTTATACATGACACAATACATTGTGGGGCAGTCGCAGGAAATTATATTTGATTTGGATATCAAAGTGAATAGCTGCCACAGCATATATAATATATTATTGATGCTCTGAAATATTTGCAAAATATATTCCTTTGGTTTCATATATTATACCCCCTCAGCTAAATCGTCCCATTATTATCATCATTTACAATTATTGGGTGCAGAATCCACAATTTTCATAATGGCAGCCAAGTCCTTGGGTTTGTCCCGATTGGATACTTCGAAGAGGTAGTATCAAAATATATGTGTGATTAGTGCTAACGGAAAGTTAATTTGTCTAATGAATGTAATGAAAACATATCAAGTATAATGAGACTTTTCCATTGTGAGCATTGCCTGGAAATGTAAATATGATGTATTGAAGTTACCAGTTGTGGGCGCCGGATGAACACTCGATAAAGAACTTAACATCCGGAAAGTCAATTTATTAAAGTTACTATCGACAAAATTCCAAAGAAAATAATATTTGGAAACATCTAATATGCAGTACTCACAGATGTCAATGATAATTATATTTCCTTCTTCAGTGAATTTATTTTTGTGCTAGATCCTTTGAACAACCCTGCTTTTGACGTGGTCATTGGTGGGGAGGGAACTTCAGCATAAATTTACTTAAAATAATTGGGAAGAATATTGTTAACACATAGTTTGATATAACTACTCCATTAATTCTTTTCCACCAATTACATTGTCAACAAGACTCTCGCAGCTCAGAGGAACATCAATTGATAATTTTCTTTTAAAACTTTCCAACTTAATAAAATTCCATATTTTGGGTATTTTAAAAAGTGGAATCTCAAATCATTACCTTCACTTCATCGCTTTGGATTACTGTTCAATCATTCATTTTCCAGAGGGACCTGATATGTTGCCGATTTTGTCCAGGGGAGGTCCATTTGGAAATATTTGACTCGGGAACAGTTTTCTGTACCTGCAGGAAGATATTGGATCCAATCGAGAAATTCTGTTATGTGGGTTAAATCGGGAAATTAAATGCTGGGGAATATGAAAGATTGTAAAGTATATTGAGGCTTTTGAAACTCATTGAAGACTTATATAAACAGAACCTTTCAAATGTAAACTCTTAGTCCCATCTTTTGTATGAATTGACTACTTCAAACATTTATCCGAATGCTGACCCAACAGTTAACTACAACACAATGACTGGAATTTGCAAAGAAGCACCAGAAAAGCACGTCCACAAAAATGATAACAGCATATTAAGCATATGAGGTCTGGTTGGATTACAGACGGTATTATAATCTAAATTGTACAAAGAGTAAGATAATATCAACAACTGAAAACAACCCGTCTAGAAAATGGAGAATGTAACCGGCATAAGACAAACTAGAACACATCTAACAACAATGTCATGCAAGCTGACAATGTTGACTTGGAATATACATGGCCTAAGACACATTATCTGTGGCCAGTCATTAAACAAACTTGATGATCCAGACTTCATCAATATTATGAAATAATTATACAATTGGGTTCATAGAAACTAACAGTAATAAAGGCAGTGACTTTAACATTAGGCGGTCCCTATGACATAGGAGCGAGAAAAGTGTGTACTAACCGACAATTACGTATTAATGAAGACTGGGTTCTATATGGTAAAACTGATCTATATCATATACCTCTACCTGACGATATGCAGCTAAATATTCCTCTTTAGAGAACAATTATGGAAAAGCTCAGAGTAGACGAGCACGGAAATGTGTTTAACCTGTGTAAATGTAGTGGCTTAAGAATAGTCAATAGTCGTCTAATAGGACAGTATACATCGTTCAGTCATAATGCTCGAAATCCTACCTGTATTGATTATGTAACAGCCAATCAAAAATAGGAAATGACGCTAGAATGCTTACAAACTGTGTTTCCTTCGGCATTGAAATTGCGGCGAAAAGTTCATTTGAAGGGGCCGAAAAAAGTCAAAGTGATTAAACAAAGTAAATTTTTGGGAGACGCAGAAAGTTATTTTTCAGTAGGGTAGTGAGTCGCAAATTATATATTACTGCATTCTAAAGATTATTATACTGTGTACTGATATATGTACTATTTTGTATTCGTGTGTTTGTTTATATTTTCGCAATTTGTCGGGGTATTGTAAGTTTTTAGTGGAGTCACTAAAATTCATTACACATATAACGTTCTTAGAAATAATATAAACTGAACTACTAAAATTTATGCTTTCATGGGTACAAAGTTGGTTTGAGACGCACACGGAAAACTACATCAGAAGTATTCAAAAGGAAAACAATTTTCCCAAACTCTTTACAGTAATTAAACAAATAACAGCAGATCGTTTCAATATTTTGCGCTGGTATAGGCCCGAATGTACCAGCAATTAAATCCCACAAATAACTATGACTAAAGAATTTCACATATAACATCCTGAGAAACAATATAAACTGTGTAAGGAACTACTATAATTTATGCTTTCATGGGTACAAAGTTGGTTTGAGGAGCACACGGAAAACTACATCAGAAGTATTAAAAAAGAAAACAATTTTCCCAAATTCTTCAAGGTAATTAAACAAATAACAGCAGATCGTCTCAATATTTTGCGCTGGTATAGGCCCGAATGTAGCAGTAATTAAATCCCACAAATGATTACACCGTACTTAAAAATCTCCCGAAAATATGAAGCCACGCCCCCTGAATCTTGGACCCATATTCTGGCCCTCAAACACTCTTTGCAATCTATATATGACCAAATTCATAATGCCACGCCCCGAATATAACTGACTGCGCGTGTTTTTCATACTTTCAGGTTTCAAATCTACCCAAAATCGATCATTTTTTTACATGCACACGTCACGTCTGACAACGACCCACATTCTTCACACGCCCAAGTGATTTGACGGGGAGTAAAATTTCCCACAACGAAGTGACCACCCTACCAAATAGTGAAATGGCTAATCTATGAGACTATATTCACGAAACTGGCTTTAGAGACTAATTTATATCATTTTTCCTTTAACCCGACCGCCTGTCAATCATTGAACTTCCGGTTAGCAGGATAGCTTTGTCAACAGTGTGATGGCAGCATACACACTGAGGTGATTCACGAATTTTCGAAACTATAAATGCAATATGCACCAATATGTTGATATATTATTGTATTAGTCATCCAGAAAAGGTGGAGAGCGTGATAAATAGTGATAGAAAATTAAATTTGAACACCGATAGACGTGCGTTAGCGGTCTGTCATGTGGCAGCCATCGTATTTTCAGCCAATCACAAAGCGAACCAGTCATTTCTCCGAAACATTACGAAGAGGGACTGGATAGGGGTTTTGGAATTAGGACCTGGCACGCAAGGACGTTTTTGTGATAACTGAATCATATAAATGTGTTTCAAACCATTGAATGTCAACTTTTACAAATCTTAAACTTAAGTTTGTAAGAATTTTGACCTTCCTATGCATGACTCGTGGGTGCTGACATTCAAAGCACATAATTTATGTAAACAAAGCCCATCAGGAGCTCTCGTCTCGCATTGGAGCATCCAGATGGCTGGTTTCGATTTCAGTGGCGTATCAGCGGTTCATACAGTGATACAACACAACTTAGTGCCCTGATTACACCAATATGGTAAATTCAAGCAGCTCAGCAACTTTGATGGCGCTGCACGTGGTTGGGAAATTATTCAGAGGTGTTTTCGGCTGTAATCCAATATGCACTACTATAGTGGTAGGCTGGTTCCACAGGCGCTCGTAATAATGGTCTCATCATTTGGGTCAATGCCGTTCAATCAGTCGAGCTTTCGTGCTAATATACGCGGGAAGGGGGAGGGGGAAGGGGAGGGGGAGTGCCATAGCTGCAATAACATATTGTGTATTCATCTATGCAGTCAATTATTTGTGCTAATAAGATGGTGACGGCTGGGCCTAAAACCACAACGTCGTCACATGGAGCTCCTGGTCCTACATGTAGGAGCTCCATGTGACGACGTTGTGGTTTATTATATTAGCACGAAAGCTCGACAGACTGAACGTTACGAGCGTTTGTGGCTGGTTCATCATTTTTTCTGCACTCCTATAGTGGTAGGCGGGTTTTTTTTTTTTTTTTTCATAGCCAAGGTCACGCTCGAAGATCTGCATGTTTTTACATTTTACCAATTTTAGCTTTTTGACACTGTCAATGGGAATCAAAATTGTAAATTTTTCACTGTCACTGGGTAGAAAAGTTCAAAATTTTAATCAGCATGAAAACAGCACGTCCAGATCAAATTCTGTTGGGAATGTTAATGAATGTCCTATAACCTTTTTGCAATTTACTTGCTTATTCCACTACCTTGTAATTGAAGTGATCTGGGTATGCTGCATTCCCTCATTTTTACTTTACTGTTATGTCGATTTTGGCCTATCTGTTAATCAAAAATGCACAAATGCTGCTTCATCCCTGTAATCAATAGTTTGTTTTTTGTTTTAACAAGTCAGAAAATTGCACCCCCCACCCCACCCCCCCCCACCCCCCCAAAAAATTGGTACTGCCATATGGCATAATTGCACAGAAAGTATGCTGCTAGGGCCCTGCCCATACAGCCAGCATGTCCCAATAAAAGGGGGACACGTGCACTGGGCAGCTTTCAAGCTTTCCTTTCCCCATTAAAGACCCTGTCATTGGGAGTACAACATCCCTTATGAATCGCCAAAGGCACTTGTTATGACTAAAGAAATATTTACCAGGACCATACACACAAATCTTTTCTCATTCTTGTCTGAGAAAGTGACGCCAGATAAATAGTCGACCCCTTATAAAGTTGTACAACGAGGTGCAGTTATGATGCTCTATCAATATAATATATTATTTTAATGGTGAAAGCCTGAAATTATGCAGTCATTAACACTTATTAGAAATCAGTCACTCGCAGCTGGTATCTTTCGTGATAATCTTAAGACAGTCAAAGTACACCACTTTATATAAAAAGATGTTTATGAGAAAATTATGTTCTATCAACTCCATGAATATCTTAAGTCACTCAATTTGTACTACAATCATCGATAGGGCTTCAAAGAATTGCATTCCACCAAACGTGCTTGGAGTGTGCCAGTAGACGGTTGTACTTATGAGCGAACATGAATGATATCCCTATTTACACACTCGCAGACCTGTCAAGGTCGTTTGGCACTGCACCAGAACTGTCTCAAAACTGCCTGACTAACCGGAAACAAACTGTTGCATATGATGACCCTATGTCTTTTGGGGGGAGATAATGGAACAGGTATGGGATCTATCTTATGTCCCATACACACACACACACACACACACACACACACATATAAAAGTATTGTTGACTTATCTCTCACGCCGAGCCTTTACCCTCCAATAATCTGTGCTGATGATACCACCGTGGTCAGTACTTAAACAGTTAATCAAACTGCCGATCTCATGGTGTCGGCAATTTTCAATCAAGAAATTGTTGAGATTAAGTGAACAAAAACTCGAACAAACTATTCTAAATGCACACCAAATCAACTTGAATTTTTATGCTCTTCGGTAATCCTCTAAAATAGAATTTCTCATATCGCAACTATATCCACAGCGTAAAGGTTTAGGTATCATATTATGCAAATTCCTGAACTGGAATGGCCGGTCAGGTAACACTACAGCAAAGTTGTCACGAATTTAAGTGGCATTACGGAGAAACTTAAAGAATATCTAAAATAGTATCATGACAGTTTACATCTGTGCCTGTCTCCACGTTTATATTACGGTATTGAAGCTTGGGCCACAAAAAGCGTTGTAAGTTTGCCAATAAACTTCTGCTACCATACTTAAATAATATAACAAACAAACCAGCATCTACAACTCATACTCATAATAGTTGCGACAGACCGAAATAAAACCAAAAGCTACTTATTCTGCAAGACACAATCGAATGTCTCCCTGTGGAATATTTTGTCTCTCAAGGAGATAGTTTATACTATAATTACACGGAAACAAAATTTACATAAATGACCCTGAGAATTAGATCGGTGGGACCCACATACAATCTCAACCTAGCCCTAAGGGACCTCCCCACGCTCTGTAAGCTTGCGGCTACCCGCAAGCGGCTACCCGCAAGCGGCTACCCGCAAGCTAACAGAGCGTGGGGAGGTCCCTTAGGGCTAAATCTCAACCTAGGTTTCAACAGAATACACATTCCTTCTAAGTTTCGCAAGTTTTGTTAAGTTCTTCAGCAGCTATCACACGGAAACGTATTTTACAAAGATGACAGAATTCACATACGTGACCTTACATTTTGAAAATCAGGCCAAGGTCACCCTGTTACGATCTCTACGTAGCACGGAAAAACATGACCCAAATTCATGAATTCCAAACCCAACAATGACAGCAAATCATCAAAATTCATCTTCCAGTAGCAATGTGAAGAAACAAATTTCACTTCTGACTTGAGACGGGCAGTCACCCATAAAAGGCAACTGGTGGTTTTAAACCGCTCCTATCAACCTTTGAAATATTCTTAATTAACTACAGACTATAGTGTTTCCAAAATGTATAGGCTTAACCACTCAAAACCCAAATTTGATTACTTCTGCCAAAAATTACAAGAGACCTGGTAGGCCTATCACTTTTTATTCCTCCTGACTTGCCTTGCAGCTGAAAAGTGAGGAGTTTATAGGATAATGTATCTAGGTGAGCCTAGATACATAACCCTACCAAATCTTACATAAATTTCTTCAGTAGTTAGTGCATAAAAATCGACTTAACATAAATGACCCTGCAACCTTAAGAATTAGGTCAGGATGACCCAGATATAATCCCAACCTAGGTCTGACCCAGACACATTATCCTACTAAGTTTCGTCAAGCACTGTTGCCATCGAAACCGATTTCACACAAGTGACTCTGTGACTTCGAGAATTAGGTCAAGGGTACCCAGATATAATCATAACCTAGGTGTCACCAAGATACATAATCCTACCAAGCTTTACTAAATCTGTTCAGTTTTTCAGCAGTTATCACGCGGAAACTGATTTCACATAAGTAGCCCCGTGACCGTGAGAATCAAGTCAAGGTCACTCAAATACAATCCCAACGTAGGTCTGACCTTAATATAAAGTCTACCAATTTTCATGATGTTTCGCTAAGTTCTTCAAGACGTATCATATAGAAACCAAAAGAATTAAGGCAGAATGTAGTGGAGGAATTAGGAGGAGGGGGAGAGAAGGAAGAAGAAGAAGAAGAAGAAGAAGAAGAAGAAGAAGAAGAAGAAAAAGAAGAAGAAGAAGAAGAAGAAGAAGAAGAAGAAGAACGAGGAGGAGGAGGAGGAGGGGGAGGAGGAGGGGGAGGAGGAGGAGGACGAGGAGGAGGAGAACAACAACACCAACAACTATAAGAAGCGGCTACTAAAACAATATGTACCGGTTTCAGCGGGAGACACAATATTTATAAGGGGAACCAAATCTACAAGCATAAAAGGACCAAATGTACAAGCATAAAAAGGGCATTATACATGAAACTGTCAATACCTTAAATAACACTGCTAATATTGTTACAACAAAGCCCATACTCAAAGGAAATCAATCCTTATAAAAATGCATTCTATTTTTAATTACGATATAACTTGCGTTGAAGCGAACTTATGTAAGCAATGCTGAGTAATTACATGTTGTATTACACAAAACCATTCTCTAGTAATAAATTTACTTATTGCGATTAGATTGCCTTACAAATTTCACAGCACTGCAATATATCTATTTCTATTTCTACCATAATTTCCACAATACATTTTTCATCATATATTCTGGATGGTTTCCATGGCACCGGCATATCATGCATTGTGGGGGTCTCTCTCCCGATCAATAAAATAGGGGTATCTATTCATTATTCATTCATTTGCTTTATTATGCATATACTTTATTTGTTCAGACAGGTGAAATGAAGGTAGGCTGAGTGTGAATCTGATTCCATAGTGCCACCAGCTCGAAACCCTTATAATTTACACTACAGCAACATTTCACATCCCTGTGGCTTTAAGATGACCATTTCATGAGCGTGGAGGGGTAACATTTAACTGTTTAGATCAGCGTTTTCTTTTTCCATATTTAATTGTGAAGGAAAGATTAGCTGCCGCAGAACAAGCAGGATTTTATCACCAGCTTCAACGCGCCAGGTTATTGCATGAATATTGCAAGGCTTTGTCTATTTACCGAAACATACAATTATCGGCGATTATGGATGACTTGAGTCCAAGGATGTTTTATTCGGTTGATATAGAACAGAGGCCCTGTATACCATGTCATCCATTCAAAGCCCAGAATATGGCCGTTTTTCAGCGCAAGAATATTCTTATTTTTGTTTTTGCACAGAAGTTGATTTTTAATTCTCACCCTAGAGACAAAGTTTCAAGTTTCTCAAATCTCTTGGCAGAAAATAACCCGCCTCTATGTGTCATATGGTCGGCCCTTGTGATTCTTTTACCCAGGCAAATTTTTGGCGTCTTTATAATGGAGGTATAAATTGAAATTTTAAACAAAAATTTGGCCCAACTTTTAATACTGACTTTTGACGGAACTCTCTAATCAAAAATAAGCGTAACCAAAAGCTCCCAAAGCTGAAGCAAACGATTGCTTGTAACTTTTTTCTTCTGACTTCGCAGACTAAGAATAGGGCAAGAACATTTCGTATGAACTTCTGATATATCGTTGTATATATAGCCATCATTGCATATATGGCCTGATCTTATCTGGTACTATATTTCATTTTGTTACATGCATCCAATAAGATTAGTCATACAAAAATTGTGCACTAAATGTTTTGATCAGAATATGGCAATTATCTGGGAGTTCCATTGGGCTTATGCCCTTAAATATTTATATTTTATATACATGTATATATTTAACATTACACCTGTAAAGGTCAACGGTCAAGGTATTTCGGCCTCTGTAAAGATTTGATAAAGTTCTGAAGACAGACCTATTTATCCATTTACATGATTTAAAGATAACAATAAAACTTGGTGACAAAGAATACTAATGAAAAAATTCCCTAAATGTGAAAGATGAAGTCATTAGGTATTTTGAAACTTTGGTACCTGGTTGGTCATATTATATTACCTGTTTTTGGTGATGGGGTCAGAACGTAGCCTTTTTTGAGAAGCATTATCCTTTGATTTAAACATATTCCTAAAAGTGAGCAGTGTTTCAGAGCATCTTAACTCGTGATTTTGACAGAATTTAGCTCTGTGCACGCGGTTTGACACAATTCGCAAAATATTGGCTGTAATAGTAAAGGTCAAGGATTGCCTAATTTGACCTTTATGACAAATTAGTGGTGAATACTTCAAGTTGATCATAGAATTAAGGGCCGGGGGTGCTTTTTCTTGTGTCGAGTTCAAACGCAATTCTGTGGGTCATATTGTTCATCAATGGAGGAATTTTCTTTCAAGTTCCACTAAGAACCTCGTTGCCTTCCCTGCGAATGAATAGGAGAAGCTGGACTATACACCGTTGTTATTTTATAGAATGTTACTTGCCACAGGCTGAACGTTGTGCTGCTACAGAACAACAGATGCCACAGAGCGAATACCAGGGCTTCATTGTGCTCTTGAAATGGCTGACACGTGTTTCTTGCTTCGTACAGCTCAAGGTTAAAGGCGGGACATGACGTTGTGGTTATCATTTCAGAGGACACGTGTATTCATTGTTTTAAGCAGCAGCATTGGAGCCAGTATATTATCTCAGGGTAAAACCGACAATCACTTGCAGCTCACAGACACATGTCATAAATTTATTTGGTCGGTATAATGTACTCGAGTTGCCGGTCAGTCGTCATTTGGAGATAATGTATACTACTTTCTTCTCCGCGAGTACCATCTCCGGTTAGCCATGGCTGGTCTAAAGTCACAAGAGAGAATACCGATGTTGACTGTATGGATGAAGACCGTGCTCCTAAGGCAGTTCTCAAGCTATTTTCCTGCAATTGGGCATGTCAATGTAACATGTTAAGTAAATGGGCAGAGTTGGACTGATCTTTGCAAGTTGCGTTTCAAGCTTGCACTTAAGATCCAGAGTTTGGCAGTGTGCATCATAAACTGGATGATACCGATGACGAGGAAGACTTATGTGTAGATAATGTTGAACCCCCAAAATAATCAAAACTAACCATGTCATCATGGCATTCATAATAATGTATCGGGTACCTATATAGTTAGACATGATCACCCCCGCCCCCTTGAATAGTTCTCGGAGGTCCGAATACAATTACTTAGGCTAAGAAGCAAGCATACTTTCCCTGTTCCAATTTGTAAATGCTCCTGACATGTTCAAAATAGATTGAGGCCAATCAAGATAAGTCGTCTGAACATAATTCATAATATACTTTCATGACAAGAATGATTTGTATCCATTTTGAAAGCCTTTAATTGACAAACCAGGCTGGCGAGAGACATGCACGGAGAGGAAAGCCTAAAACACAATATACAGCTATACACCTCCAACAATAATCACCTGTACCTCCATGTCTTATTGTGCAAAATTTAGGCATTTGTGCGCAGGGTTGCCTGATCATCTGTTGGATTCTTTTGCTACAGAACACTCTAAGCTTAAAATGGTTTTCAGTTATGGCACAATGTTTTTTTTTATTGTGGCCCATAAACTGAAGCCAGCAATGTGCCCTTTGACTTATCATTAAGCTCCTGCAATATTACTATCCAAGACATCAGAACTCACTTTATCATTTTCATGGTACAGATACCACAGAATTACCATTTCAAGTGATAAAAATAAAAGATTCATTATAATCTGCTGTGCGACCTTGCAAAATTGGTCAAAATTGTCTGTTTTTATACGATATTAAACTTACTAAGTATAGGCAGCTGCTGCGTAAGTAAAAAAATTTTGAAGTGCCTTCTGCAACACCTTTTTGTGTGTATATTTCATTCATAATTTTTGTTTGGCTTATATTCCTGAACATGAAGCTAAAAAGTCACGGTTTTGCCACAAAAGCCACACTTCATGCAAGTCTATCATGCATAAATATGAAGTAGAAACATTATGTTAACAAAATGCACAATAGATTTCGTGCCGCTCCCAGACTGGTATTAACAGGGGAAATAATTCGTGTCCAGACCAAATGACCCAGGTTAGGGACATTGACCACATGTTGGTCTGCAGGTCTGCAACAGCATAAAACACCGCTCTTGCCAATTGCGGATACTTAAAACAATGACGGAAACAGTTTTTCCTTAGACGTTTTAATAGTCGAACACTTTTTTGGTAAGTTTGTTCTCCACCTAAGTCCTATTAAATATTACAAATGAAAATGGTCATAGTTTTTGTCAAGTCGAAAAACATTCTTGAAAACTTTGAGGCGTTGTTTCATCTCTCGTCCTGTTATTATATAGACAGGTTCAACAGTGCCCAGTTCTCCATATACTTATGAACTTAAAACAACCCACCGAGTATAATAAAGTATATTTGGCCGACTTGTGTATTCTAACACAACTGGACGGGTCTAAACAAGGAAACTGACTTGTACTGTTGTCAATATTTGTCTGTATGGCTAATATAACATCTGTCAAAATATGTATCTATGACCTCTGTTCGTTTCAAATTTTGCACGTGGAAAATTATGTTCCCTGTGACGAAAAGAATGGTAGCAGGTAAACATAATATTTTGATTTTCTGATTTTTTTTTTTTTTGCTTTGTATTATATCTGACAAAATGATTATAAAATGTGAATATGTTTGGCCCATAACTGTCACTTGCGTGAGATTGCATTCTATTACACACTTCTAGCATTATTAAAAACTCTAAATATCTAGGTAAAGTAGTTCTACCAAAAAGAAAAAAAATAGTTTTTGGACGAGATATGGAGGGTCTAACGAATATAGTTTATTCTCCCCATATTCGTATCACTGCTTATAACTAACAGATATTACAGATTTTTGGAAAAAATGGTGTACACATATATCTGCATGACCCTCAAGCAATTCAGTCCACATCGTCCTTATGGTTAACATGTGACCAGTCTTTTAATTATAACGTGATTACATATGTATACTTTCAGGCCCGTCACCAGGGGTGTTTGTGGGTTTCGAACGAGCGCCCCCCCCTGACTTAAAAAAAAAATAAACAGACAAAACAAATAAATAAACAAACAAACAAACAAACAAACAAATCCAGCCTCACTGAGATATATCTGTCATTTTAGTGGACTTCTAAAGGAGTATCTGTGACTCGTTCGAGCTTATGACAACACTCCCAGGAACAGGCTCTCTCCCTGTCCATTAACTGCAATTGTGGTATGTATTAACAAGCCGACTAAAAAAAAAAACTTGTATGCAAGACATTGCCTATGATAAGCACACAAGTATTACCTGGTACTAGATCAAGGCAAAGACTACTTAATTCACTTTTGTGCTCGACAAGTCCGTTAGTCTCTGCAGCTATGTCACACGTTGTGCATAAAACTATCACTGTTGGTCAGAAGTCCTTGTGATTGGACAAGTGCAACATCTCTCAAAATGTTATATAAATGTGCATGTTCATGTGGTATATGTAAACATATTATAAGTCAGAAACCCAGTAGCTATCATAATCGTCGTTGACAAACACCATTACGGATTTAGCTACTGCTAAGAGTCTAATCAGCGTGCATTTACAGCAATCAACATGCCGATAACTGATTTCTTAAATTTGACAAGAGTCTAGTCTAACTGTTTAAGTTTTACCTGCAGTCGAAAATATGTCATGAGTGTTGCCTTTTTCAAGGTGCACTTTTTAGTAAAATACTGTTGTCACCGGAAGAATTTCTTTGCAGGTGGCTTGGGGGAGGGCCTTACACTACTCGTAAACGAGGGAAGCCAGGTTATCTCAGTTTAAAACTTGGTCGTGCCACATTTTTTTTTTATTTTTTAAAATATCCCCATAAAGTATTTTATGTTTACAACTTTTTGGTCTAAAAATTCTAGATGCATTAAAAGGAAGTATATTTGATATCCTGTGTCAACTTGAACTCCTCTGAGAAATGGAAACTTTCCTTGTTTGAAAATTTTTCTTCACAACTGTAATTTTCGTATAGCTGTCATTCAGAGACGCCAATTGTTGAAAGTAATAAGTATGAGTGGGTTAAACAATCTACTCATACCTATTACTTTCGTACCAGAGTCGTGCCTCCCCTCACATTACCCAATAAAATCAGATCAGAAGATTGCAATAGATACTACATCCCAAGTTTAATTCTCATTACACCTTCCTGTATAACTGACAAAATTTATTCCCATTCATACCACGGTTTTTTTAGTTAGACCATATTTAAAAATCTCCCGAAAAAATGAAGCCACGCCCCCTGAAACTTGGACCCATATTTTGGCCCCCACAAACACTCTTTGCTATCTCTAATTGACCAAATCCATAATGCCACGCCCCGAATATAACTGACTACGCATGTTTTTCATAATTTAAGGTTTCAAATCTACCCACAATCGATCATTTTTACATGCACACGTCATGTCTGACGACGACCCACATTCTTCACATACCGAAGTGATTTGACGTTGAGGGGAGTAAATGAAAAATTCCCACAACCACGTGACCACCCTACCAAATAGTGAAATGGCTAATCTCTTAGACTATATTCGTGAAAGTGGCTTTAAAGACTAATTTATATCATATTTATCGCTTTTCGTAACATTCCTTTAACCCGGCCGCCTGTCAATCATTGAACCTCCAGTTAGCAGGATAGCTTTGTAAACAGTGTGAAAGGAAATGGCGACTGAATATTATTGGCGACACAGCGTGTCCTCGGCCCTGGCTATACAGCCAGCATGTCCGTATAAAAGGAGGACACGTGCACTGGGCATTTTCAAGCTTTCCTTTCCCCATGAAAGACCCTGCCATTGGAAGTACAACATCCCTTATGAATCGCCAGAGGCACTTGTTTTATAAAAAAAAATTCTACGTAAATGAATACCAAGAATTCTGTACCCTGCCAGATTGTTTTGTATGGAATAGATAATAGAATGTATTGTATTTATTTTTCCTCATCATCCAAAGTTTTGACTGCCCAGTGATTATTTCATTTAAGTTAAGTAATCCATGTGCAAGATGCTGTAAACTAGTTACCCGTTATAGGTGGCCCCAGCGATGGCGGATCTCAGTCCTTAGCTGGGGTCATCCTTACATACTTCTCATGAGCTTTTGTTGTTAATGAATGTACAGCACTGATGTTAATTTTCTTGTATTTTGATTTTTTATTGTCAAATAAAACGTTTCTGAGGCTGAGTCTGAGTCTGTCCTCAAGATATTATTTTGCCTTATCTCAACATTATAAAATACCAAGGTAAATGCGTTTGGTATGAACTAGTGTTTATCTAGTTTGGAAGTTTTACCCTGCAATGAGGTATAGATAAAATGTGGACTTGCAAACTTTTGATAACAGAAGGTTACTCTTAATGTAACAAATAACAAAATAGAAATTTGAATGATTAGACCATGCTATACAGATTAAACTTATGATTCTACAAACGTGAAACGGATTGGACAAAAAGTAAAATTTTCTGGCCAAAAGAAAACATTTTTTCAAGTGACACTTATAAACACGACAAGAAGAGATTCCATTTTTCATCAAAATCGACTATACTTAACAAGAGGCATATTGCGTGTTACATGTATTCATTTGTAGATTCTCAAAATTCTAAAATTACACCCTTCTCTAATATTTTCAGAACAATAAATATTTTGTAAACCATCAAAACGAAAGACCTATTTCGTAACTGAGCGCTCCACCAGTCACCTTGAGTCCTTGACTATTGCATGAATATCTTGAAATAAATGGTATCTTCATCTAGCAACTGTATCTTTTGAGTTGGCTATGGTATTGCTTTATGGACAAAAATTTTACCCAAACACTTGCCAGAACACACTATTTTGGCTGTTATTTTGCAAAGGCTCCAACCTTTGGAGGGGGCAAAGCCCCCCTCCCAATCGTCCCTCCTCCCACTACGCTCGCAATTGTCGATATCATCAAAATCCGAAGCTCCCTTCCAATACAAGCTGGCGAACGGGCCTGCACATTGCTTTTTGAAAACTTAAATCTGGGCATGCATTATGGTGAAATGATTACCCATTTATGTCGCACATCCGCCATATTGATATGAAGTGTGATTGAATATGTCTGAATTGAGTCTTTGATGAATATTTGTTTTCAGTCAATCTTCAACAACGTGGCTGAGCAATCAAGATTTTTCTCTTGTATCTTGGCTCGTGGAAATTTTATTCCCTTTACGGAACCTGGATTGAGCCGGGGAAAAATGAGTTTGATATAGTGGGTGGTCTGGTCCTTAAAAGTCATTGAAATAGATTGAGCCGGAAGTCTTGAATTTTGATATGATGGATGGTGCAGTTTTTTGAAAGTTATTGAATTAAATTTTGGTAGCGACCAAACATGAATTTCTAGTCCGGCAGAAAGTCTTTTGCTCAACTAAACCAGAGAAGTACGTGGATAATGCTTTCTCTCCGTCTTCAGTATTACAGAAAACATACATGTACGATATGGTCTCCGTGTAAGGTGTTGCAAATATGTCAATGTAGAGGGCGCCACATCATCATGTATGCCAGAACCTTAGCTTTATCAGGTTTTAGGTTGCAGGCAAATCGTTGTCATTTCATTCCCGTCAATTTATTGCAACATTAGTTGTCTGAGAACAAGCATATTTATAATAAATGTGACTAACAGATTGCCAGAAAACAATATTTTGTATGTACTAAGTTGATACAATCACGAATTGCCGTCCATCTTATTGTTTGGTATATTTTATTACATATTTAATGCACCCACTGTTGAAGCCTACAGAAACTAAATTTGCAGAAAATACACACACACACACACACACACACACACACACACACACACACACACAAAACCCCGATGATTACATTGATTGTTTTTTTTAACCTGTTGAGAATTGAGATTTTTTTTCAACCATATGTCACCGTATTCCCGGTACAAAGAAATGTCAATTTCTGCTAAACCAGAAACAGTCTCTCATGTCACTGTTGTGTCTTCTCTAACGTGAAAAGCCAATGCCTGCAGAGAGGCATATTAATACTTCCACTGTCAATTTATTGCAAATAAATACATATCTTGAAATTTAATAAATCTGGGAATGAAGTCACTGGTCATGCAAGGTGTATGGAATGCTATCCATCTATCGTAATTCTATAGCAAATACATATAATTATGTACAAGTCCATGTCATTAAATTTTCGTAAAGTTGTTAGGCTATCCGGAACAGACGCTCATTTATTATTAATTTGACTCAAAGATAATACACAAAAACAATATTTATATGCACTGATCACTTTATGCACTCCTGAATTACAAAAAGTTCGGTCTTGCGTATATTGTGACATATTCATATTTGATGCAGTTACTCTCCGATCGGATATCACGGATACTGATACAATCAATGAGATTTAGATCATCAATACTGTTCAATTCGTTAGCAATACTGCATTTTATTATGTTTTGTACGTGGGATGGTAATAGTATCATGATTGAATGAATACCGTACTTTCTTTTGCAGGGGTTCGAATCATGCACATAGATGTGAAGAGGATCAAGTTAATGGAACCCACAATGTACAATGCACAATCCAAATACCAAACCTTTCATCAATGTAGGGGCCAAAATATTTTGTAAAGGGTCTAAAATCTGCCGACATTAAAAAAACAAAACAAAACAAAAAAAAAAAAAAGAAAAAAACAAAACAGAACACCGAGAAAGGAGTACAAATTTAATGTTTGACACATATTGCACGTTAAACCTAACATAGATTAAAGATTGAGCAAAATTCGGTACTTTTCCAAATTGTACATACTGAAAAATAAAAGCATGTTTTATGCCAATGTTTATATGCAAGTACATACTCAATAAACATCATTGATGCTTTTATTTCAACAAACGCCTGATTTGTACATACGTGTATCTTCAATGCTGCTTTATTTGTCAATTTACATACTATACAAGCTGCTTCGCCTGACAGTATTGCGGTACAGGAATCCATTATTATCTCTTATAAATATGGCAATACAAATGTAGGAAAACAATAGGCATAGCAATCACCTCAATAATGATAATATTCATACCATTCTTCTTCTTCTTCTTCTTCGTCTTCTTCTTCTTCTTCTTCTTCTTCTTCTTCTTCTTCTTCTTCTTCTTCTTCTTCTTCTTCTTCTTCTTCTTCTTCTTCTTCTTCTTCTTATCATTATAATTATTATTGATGATGATGATAATGATGATAATGATGATGATAATGATGATGATGATGATGATGATGATGATGATGATGATGATGATGATAATAGTAATAATAATAATAATAATAAATGCCTGCTTGCGCCATCTACAGGTCATTATCACCATCTCCATTGTGACTCAAGTTGCATTTTGGTAGCCATGTTCAGTACATAAAGCGTGAAAAAGGAGGGACGTGCCTCGAGGCGTCAATGAATTTTTAGCTAGTAAGAGCCATATGACGAAGGGCGATTAGGCGGAGGTTGCTTGCAAAGTTAATGCATTCAATCCTTTTTTGGGGGGGGGGGGGAGGATAATGTAGAACGTCGGAATGGTGACAAACCATCACACGTTTGAATTGGGGCGTCATGTATGGTTTCATCGGAATTTTATGTCTGGTAGAAGAATGACACACTTTCTGATAAGTCTTTACAATATCAGGTCAGAATAAGACCAATTCAGCAATTATATCCTTGATTGGAACTCCTAGCCCGGGGCCACAGAAAGTTGATGAGGTGCATGTGAAGAGGAATTAGAATATAGAGGAAAAGTGCTTGGGCAAAATTTGAAAACGTCATTTGTGAAAAATCAAATCTCTGTTGCCGTAACTGATTTTATTCCATCGGTAAAATGAGTCTCTGTTGTCAGGGAGCTGTGAGAACACCCCCTCCCCTCCCCGCTATCGTACAGAAATATGGAAGGAAAGGTTCTGAGGGGAAAAATGCCCTGCGGTATGCAGTCGTGATCTCATCTACTATTCCTTTTCAAACTGTTTGGTGTGAAATTTACAATTAAGTGTGGAATAAACGCTGAAGCAGACGGCATTTAACATTCGTGCACTTGTGGCCGCTTTGAGCGACAATGAACACATGTGTAACGGTTTGTCCTTTCAGAAAGTCTGGTGTGGTTTAACAATGGTGTCGAACGCATATGTACCTTTGCGTCAAGCAATGTGTCGTCACGAGCTGAAGAGGCCCACAGCAATAAATACTCTCAAGGAAACATATGACCTATTTATTCTCTAACATTCAATGTCCTGATTCACTTGCAACTCATTAATACCAGAAATCCGCGATACATGGTTTATACTACCCGTTCCCGTTCGTGTGACTGTTTATAACAAAGAGCTATTATAAACTTCCATCAACATTTTTCATTCTTACCACATCACGTACAGAAGGTAATTTTCCAAAGAGAAGCTGTCTTCGGTGGGTACTACCAAGACATGTTTTGGGTCCATAAATGGCGTGGAGGGGGGGGGGGGGTATATCTGGTAGCCGTTCTTTGTCTTAGTTTAATGTTGGACAACTCCCTTGAAGTTTAAAGTAATAAAGAACACTGAAATAGTTTTAAAATAACAGAAATGTGTTTGCGCAAATTTCTGTTGAATAGAGGACTTTCAAACTATTTTTTTAAAGAATCGATGCAGCACTGCCACCTGTTAAGCCCTTTAGCTTCGCTTCGTGCTGTGACACTGCCTAGTTTAACAAAAAAGGGGTATTTTAGTGCAAGGTCACGGTTAAATATGGTCATTTGACTTGGACTTTAACGTTTTCTGGAAATGAATCAGATAAAAAAGTATGTACTCTTCTATTGGCTTCACAAAAAAATCCAGTCATTCAAATGCTCTGCATCTAATGTCAAAATACTGGCTTCAAATGTAAAAAAAATGTCATTACAATCTGGTATAGACGTAAACTTTATTCTCTCCTGTCCACAAGATAGATAGGGGGCAAGTTTCACCTGTCCAAACATGGTTGAACCTGTCTCCCGTGAAATTCTGCAGGATGTAAAGAGGTAACTGACAGTTACTTACGTTCCATTGGGTGACACCGTGCCACTCACTTAAATACACACAAAACGTGTCATTTCCCTGTCTCCGTCAAATTAATTATTAAATCTTCGACTTGTTTACAAAGATCATAGGAGCCGTACTCAGCATTGTATTTTGATACAAAAATCGCCATTTCCCCAAAAAGTTCGCTTAGAAAAGTGTCCGTCACGTCGGACAGGTATGAATTACAATTAGGGTGGCCGACCAGAGCATTTTGCTTTATCTGCCTGTCCCGGTCAGGTGGCAGGCCTGAATGTCAAGCCCTGACAATATGTGAACATAGGACTAAAACAATCTTGTGTGCAAATCCTTAAGTTTCTTTAGCAGCAAACAATCGAAACAGGCGCAAGCTGTCGACACCTTGGATTTAACACTTAAACCTAGCTATCTCATGTTCCTTTCTGTCCTGCCTAACATCGGGCAGTGTCTCTGGGTACGTAAGAAACATATATGAAAATATTGGCAGTTTTACAGCTGATTTCTGACAAGGCCATAAATAGCCTACGCCCCAAATATACCCCAACTCTCTTTGCTAGGAAATGTACAAGTTACTTGACACCCACAGACCACAGAGGTTCGACCAACCCTCACCTTCACCATTCAGCAAAATATGACACTCATTCACCTCAACCATGATGGTGTCATGTTATGTAACAGACTTCCAGTACCTTTTTATGAGAATATTCAAGTTCAGTAGAATTTAAGAGGAAAATCAGTATTTAAGAGTATTGCATATGTTAACTTTAAGACGACGTGTCCAATCAATATATTGTTGTTACGTTTCAAGTATCTTATGGTATTTTATGAATGAATATTTTATGTACAGCGGCTTTAAGCTCTGGAACCTTGCGTTTTGTGTGTACCTAATGTCAAAAATAGACAAAACTTTTCTGGGCAGCACAAGAGCCGCTACGATATAAATGTTAGGATTCTCAAAACGTAGTGTACTGATTTAAGCCCATCAATGTCGCTTTACGACTGGCCGGTTTCTATTGTTCTTCCCATGGATACTTGGTTCAATACCCCCCGTGATGTTTTAATGATATTAACAAATGCTTTGATTTACATAATGTACTGATGAACACCTTTAGACCGTTTAGTCTATCCATGTAAAGCCTTCTGTTGACACTTAAGAAACTATAAAACTAACTACAATGTATAAATTGCATAACAAATATCAAGAAGCTATCAAAATGTCTGCCTGTTTTTCCCACGAAGGCTCCGTGTGTAAAATTCGTTTGAAACGTAAAAATTATACCTATGACAAAGACATTCATCTATATACAGTTTAAAAGCGTTAAAATCAAGTACTAATGATAAACTGCAATAAATTCCCGTCTTTACAATGGTAAGACCCATTTCCATATGTAAACACTGGCTGATATATATTCATAATTTGGTTTGACATTGATTCACTTGTTTTTATGTATTCCCTTTTACTCCCCAACTCCTCTGACCCCTCAATTACGGGATGATATACGTTATGTGCATAAATTTTGAAATGATTATTGTTTCTGTGCATAATTCATGGAAGGAATAGTTTATGTGCATAAATTATGGATCACATAATTCATGTGCATAGTATTAATTTGTGTTTGCCAGTTGACAAGTACATATATCCGATGCAAAATCACAGACAAGCTGAAGGCAGTAATCGACCATAAAATTAGCACCATTAAATCCATAGACATTCCTTCGCACACATAATACTGGCTACACAGGAAGCTAGAAAATGGATAATTTTACGAGACATCACATGTTCTAGGGCCAAGTTGTTCACGTTCAAAAATATATAAAGCCAGTTTCCATCACTGTCATATGGTGTTTTATGAAAATGTCACATTGTATTATTTCAAGACCACACCATCGTGTTCGAAAATTTCATATCACAAATGCGTTTTTTTTTTTCTGAGTTACAAACAATCTTGCAATTTGTGTCTGCACCCATCTCCTTATTGCACATGAAAACCAAAAAAGTTGACACAACTTGGCTTCGGAGACATTTTTCACGTAAGTGAAAGCCCTTCATCCATGGGTGCCACCCGTCCGTTCTTTATGGTAAAGCATGCGCAGAACAGTCCAGTAAGGACAACCAGAGCCGCCACAATGCTTAAACCAATCAATCCCCCGCAAGACGTTGACATCAGTCGATAAATCTGTGAACCAAACAAAAACAAACAAAAAACTATATAAAATACACATGTATATATATATATATATATATACATACATACATACATACATACAAACACACATACATGTATGTATGTATGCGTAGAGAGAAAAATATATAATATGGTAGTTGACACAAGTTATACATTTGAGTTAGTCATGCGACAGAAGTTCACAAATATACTCATCATGGGGACCACTAACACAGATAACATGCGATGATGCTATCTACGACAACAGTTCACATCAGGGGAATACAATGTAGCTAGCCGTGACGACATTTGACAACAAGGGTACACCCACACGATCTCGCTATACACATAGTAATAGCTGTCAACAACTTAAGGGTGCACGGTAAAGGCTCTTCACGACAACAGCTGACAATGCCGCAAACTGTTGTTGCTAACGGTGACAACTAAACAACTGAGGAGAGACGACATGCGATCTCGGCACCAAGCAACAGCTGACGGAAGAGAACATGATACTCATTATAGACTTTACACATCAGGTTTCAATATATTCTGACAAACGACTGGTTTTTTCTTTGTTTTTTTTTTTTTTTTTAGAAAAGTAAACTACAGATATTTGCGTTCATACCGCTATTCATATGGACATGCACTTTTGTTCTATCATGACTAGAATTAACGTTTCCTCGAAGAAAGAATAACGGATATAAGGTACATCCTCACCATGGGGTGATATTTGTACTGTGTTCCATGAAAACATACTTACTGTTTCTTTTAAAGAAGGTAATAAAACATACCCGAAAACGAAAGTCTGATGTGCCGTTTTTATTGAAAGTAAAAGCCCTTTCCATCCAATAGACAGGGACAGGCATATCTGTGTAGTTTAGCATTAGAACTTTTGCCCGTGGTGCTTGGAAATATTCTTTCTTGATTCCAATATTCTGCTGATATCGGATCTCTTCACCCATAACTGTCCCCGTGATCGGCTCCACGTCAATCTGGATGAAAATAAGGAAACAATCGTCAATGAATGTATATTAGTGTGTCTGTGTGTAATATATATATATATATATATATATATATATATATATATATATATATATGAATAAATAAATAAATAAATAAATAAACAAACAAACAAACAAACAAACAAACAAACAAACAAACAAATAAATAAATAAATAAATAAATAAATAAATAAATAAATAAATAAATAAATAAATAAATAAGTAAATAAATAAATAAATGTATATATACATATATGGTACTTTATTATACTAAAATGGAACATAGTTACATTGACAAAGGTTTAAATTCCATCAAATCAAAACTACAAGAGACAGAAAGAAGCTATTTGATCCACACATGTCCAACATAAAACACGCGAAGCCAATACGTACGTGACAGGTATGGTCTTCCTCTACCGGCTTCATAAAGAAACTGTCTATCAGTACCTTGCTTGCGTACAAGAAATGAGGAAGACTGAGCCAGGACAAGAACATATTTGTGCCTGTCATCTCCTGAAGTCCTTCCTGCATCATGAAACGTCCGTCCCTGTGGAATGTTGCTGCAGACAAAAGGAAAGCCATATGCAAATGCTCCAAACGTTAAGGCTGTTGTTTTGTTGATCGTTAAAGTTTAATTGCATGCACTTACCACTAAATATCATGATACGACATAAATTTTGTGCCACTTGATTTATCAATGGAACATGCAATGTGCTGGCACAGGTTTAAAAAGCCAGCCAGCCAGCCTCTTAACGAAACGGCCCCTTCAGATATTTCTCCTTGTGCTTGGGGTAAAGTCATAAAAGGTTGAAATCCCACATACAGACACTGTATCTCTATAGAGACGATTAACGTTATATGTGGGTGAAGAGATTAAATTACACTTTCATATTTTGAATGTATATGATATATGTAAACTGCAAGTCCAATCTGTTTGAACTCTTAACACCACTAAGCTAAAGTTTTCTTATCGCATGAAGTAAGATAGCAAGGAACTGTGCAGTTCCTCATATTTCTTTTGACCATACAGTCACATAAACACAGGAGATGATATATCAACTGGCTGTTTTTCTTAAGAAAGGTACTCGCACAGTGTGAAGATGCGGGGTGCAGAGGAAACGGTACTTCAAATAATTTTCGAGTCATACTATGTCTAAGTAGCCATTTTTTTAATACCCGCACAAATTTGAACTTAGGGTATCCTAATAAAAGTATGGTATTTATTTCGCTGATAACAACGATCTTAGTAATGGAAGAGATGAGCGGGTCTGTTGCAGAAATGTATTTACCTTGCGGTAAGTGAACCTTGTAAAGTAATTGTTGATATGATTGATTTTGCCTAGAAGTTCTACCATGGAATGACATATTCGCCCTATTCATAAGACACACGTGTTGCTGCTCTATTACGGAGAAGAGTGAATGGAGGGTGTTGGCGTGTTCTATCGGAACAGGCGCTCTGATGACAATATATGACTGTGTTTTCGTAAATGTGAATTGCTTTGTGACGGATGTCAATTTCATTTGCTACATGTTACCACTGGTCAAAGAAATTTGCACATCTGAAAACCACCAAAAGTAATAACAACTAGAAAAGATGATTTGCTGCATAGCAAATCAGTGTGTGTGTGTCTGCAAAGCATTTTGGTATGGCAATGTACAACTATTCCATGACACAGGAGTAGAAGTTGGAATGGCATCTCTATCTATTATAGCTTTGAAGTTATTAAAGATTTAAAATTTCTAGTGGTGCTATTTAGCATAATTTAAATTGCTCCAACTTTTATTTTTAATTCATTAGGTGCGCAATGGTCAAAACCCCCTGGTAGAAGTTGGAATGACATCTCTATCTATCAAAGTGAAAATATTCAAGATTGAAAATTTCGAATACTGCTAATTAGCATAATTTGAATTGCCAGAACTTTTGTTTTAGATTCATTACATGCGCAGTGGTCAACAATCCCATAGTAGAAGTTGAAATGACATCTCTATCTATAATAGTTTTGAAGATATTCAAGTTTCAAAATTTCAAATGCTGCTAATTTGCATAATTAAATTGCTACAACTTTTGCTTTAATGCATTACATGCGCAATGGTCAATAACCTCCTAGTAGAAGTTAAAATGACGTCTGTATCTATACCACTTTTGGAGATATTCAAGTTTTAAAATTTCCAATGCTGCTAATTAGCATAATTTGAATTGCTAGAACTTTTTGTTTTAAATTCATTAGATGCGCAATGGTCAATAACCCCCCAGTAGAAGTTGGAATGACATCTCTATCTATTATACTTTTGAAGATATTCAAGATTTAAAATTTCAAATGCCCCTAATTTGCATAATTTTAAACATCTTCATTCCTTTGTATAAAACGGTCACACACCTTGTATGGAGGTACAATCATGCCAAGTTTGGAGTTTCTATGTATAATAGTGTTTGAGAAAAGTGTCGGACAAATTTGCTGGTAAAAAAGAAACAAGAAAGAAAGAAATAAAGAATTTCAGGAAAAACAGAAAAGTGTGTGTTGACACACACACTTTAATGACCTGTATGTGCACGCCGAGATCCGAACCCTCGACCCCCTACAATTTATACCTGGCCTTTGAGAGACCAACGCCTTGGCCCTGTGCGCAACACCCCATCCTTAAAAAACACATCGTGGTTATATCTAAAGTAATGTTCATCCAACCATGATGTATAGGTACTGCATTATTCGCAAGCAGTTTGATATTGAATCGAGTTACCCTGCAGGGGTAAAAAAATATAAGCAGTGACCACCTACATTTGTTTACCCTTAGCCTCGTTGTATAGATCCCGTCATACCAGTATGCATGGGTCGTATGGTAGGAAAATCTGCGCCAAAATTCTGGCATGAAAAATTCGTACGCCTCTTCCTTCAGATGATAGGACCAACACGCGTTCAGGTCTTGTACCGGTTGAAGGTTGTATCTAAGACCCTTAACTCTTCTTTCCTCGGCAGTTGCGTGTGGAAACTGTGTACTTGTTGACTCGAACAGGCCCTCGTATTCTGATAACACATAAAATGAACGGATGATCAAAGACTGCATGTTCAAAAGAATCCAAGCATAATCTGTATTTTTTTTTATAAGACATGTGATGGTAATACCTTCAGATGTAACAGTCATATCTCGCAAATTTCAGCGCCTGTAGCTAATGCAACTAGCCTTGCTTTCCCATACTGAACTAGACTAAAGGTTGATTTTATGTATTTTCTATTTCCTTATCCATAACAAACTCGAATTTAAACGATAAGTGACCCAGGATGTGTGACCAGCATTAAAGTGTTTGAAGCAATTATTTAGAATATAGATAAGACAGCAAAGAAAAATCGTACAGCATCCCAAAGGTATTTTGACAGTGAGATCGTGAAATGTGAAGAAAAACAACTATTTCCTCAATGTATTCAAAATCAATGGACAAGATCATGTTAGTGCACGTAATTTCCACATTTAATCAAAATTGATCATTAATCGTATTTCCACCAAAAGATGGGCACCATGCATTTTCTATACAGGTATAATATGCCATATGGTATGCCTTCCAGCAGCAAAAGTAGAGGGTGGGTAAGGGGTTTCCCGTACTGGCGTACTGGGGCTTTTTATTTACCGTACTGGCGTATTGGAAGCCCAAAATTTTGGAAGATTTTTATTTTCCGTACTGGTTACTCTAGAAAAATAATTACCTGTACCAGCGTACTAAACCCTCCCCCCCCTTACCCCCCTTCAAAGTAAGCTCGCTGAGGAAGCTTGTTTGTCATGGTATAGCCTTGGACACAAAATACACTCAAGTGACCTGGCATGGTCCTAGTGTGAAGGAATGACAACACTAACCTATTTATAGACACTGTAACATAACTCAGGGATAGGTCGGATTCTTTAAGCACACATGGCTTTTATTTGGTTTCGTGGCAATGAAAAAAACATTCTTGTGTCTGGAATTAGAGGCTTCCGATTTTCTTTAATTCAAATTTGCATTCTATAAAGTAATGTAGATTAAAGGCATATGACAGTGTCTCACTGCTATCAAAGTATTCCTGTGGCTTCAATTAGCTTTCTTCTGCAAGTAGCTTAATTTTATGGTATCTTGGCAGTTGGTTTTTAGAGCGGCCAGATGTAAATGGATATTTCCTCATCCTAAGAGACAAACAAGACGAAAACTAGAAGGGATAGATTTGGAAGCAAATCTGTCAGTGTACAACAAAAGAACCTTAGTTTGAAATGTATAATAATGTACACCTTTCATTACTGGGAACACCATCAACGATTGAAACAAATTTTGGACATAGCAGTCTGGTACTTGTGTCAGAATGTGATATATGTTGCAACATTTATTCCATGTTCATTGGAGAAACGGCATGTTGTCCACAGTATTTTGTTGAAAAGGATTTCTTCTTAATGCCTAACTCGTTCTACTGGGTTCCGGCTCAGGTGCTATATTATATTGGCCAGATACAAGACCTTAGGTTCCTTTTTATTGACATCTCATCATGTATTCCTGTTCTGTTGATAGAGGTTTTCAGTGCCCTGGTTTTTTTATTTGTGGTCCATACATACATATATATCGTCTAATGCTTACACATATACCCATACAAGGATCATGAGCACAGTAAATATTCAGGATAAATCTCTTATGATCTAGTGTCAAGAGTCCCAATAGGAAATGTAGTTGTGGTATCTCTGGTGAATTCTCCTGTACTTGAATAATAGACAGTCCTTCTGCCATAGAAAAGAGGTTGCATACAACAAATGACCTGTCAAGGCAGGTAACTAAATACACACAGACAAAGGTACTTGTGGCAATAAAAGTTTCGTCAGCGAAGAGCATGTATATGACCCGTCTGGGCAGCGTGTGGCTGCAGGTACCACGGTATATACAATGCCCCTGTCTCCCACTGTCATTATTCACAGAGTTTTAGGCTGTCACATGATCTCGATCTGTTGTCAGGGAGCTGCTGTGCAACTATTTTTTCTGTTTACACATCTCCGTGCGGCACGTCCGATCTTGGACTGCACACATCACAAGTGCTTACAAATTACTGCAGGGGTAGCATTTTATCATGGACAGTTTAGCCATATGGATAGCTGGCCATCTATGATACTGACAACTGTCTCCATGTTCACACATATAAATATATGGGCACCTCCCTGTGTACACATGCATCAGCATATGGTTATCTCAAAGCGTACTCTCTTCAACTATTCTGGCTCCTAACCATGGTTTGTTTTGCAGATATTCAAGATGTAAAATATTGTTTATTTACCCATAATACCTTTAAGATGCAGCATTTTATGTATCACTGATCATCCGATGTATCCAAAGCACGAACATATGAATTTGGCAATGGCACCTCCATCTGTGATAGTTGCCATAACCATAATAGTATTGACGATATTCCAGATCTAAATTTTGTACATTTGCCGAATTTACATAAACTTAAGTTGGAACGGCGCCTCGATTTGAGACAGATTTAAAATATTTAAAGATTAAATGTTGGTGTATTTAGCGAATTTGAATAATTAAAATCAAGTAAATCTGCAAAAGATCGAGGTTAAATGTATGTTCTACAAAGGCATCTCAATGTGACCACCTTTTTCTGAAAGTTACATACTTGAAGATTTTTAATCACAACAACACATTGGGTTGACTTTGCAGACAGATGTTTTTCCTTGTAACTGGTCAGAAAAATATGTCTTGAATAGTGATATATTGCTTGATGAATACATCAATTTGCTTCTTTCGATTTCAGAAAGAAAGCAAGCAAAATCGATTTGCTACAAAAGGCCAGTGATGTTTTCATTTTGTGTGCATCGCAAGCAAGAACGGAACAGTTTACAATTACAAAGAAATACATTATTTCATATCGACTGGGCAAACAACGGAAACACAAAGGCACCAAATTCTTTGACGTCTAACTCGCACCCGCAAGATTTCTGCTCACGAGGTGCAGACGCGTGCTCTGCAGACCTTTTTGCTGGATCAAGGAGGCTGCATGGAAGGAGAAACAACTCGCTGATCGATGATGTCTAGGAGCTCCAAATTGTTTAGAAACATTATTCATGAGGTCCTTTAGCAATGCTTACATATAAAACACACCCGTGTAACATGTTAAACATGATCGCGTTCCCCGAAAAGCATGCCATTGCGGTAACCTGAAGAAGTTAAGCTGGTTACAAAACATGCCAATGAAAAGGAAATAGTAACTTTGCGTCGCAATTCAAATAGATGGCTGACCGAAAAAAATACGAGTCGATATTACATTCTTTCTTTAAAAAAATATACTTTGCGACAAACGTGCACAGGATCTAAAAGAATCATAAAAATAAAAATAAAAATAAAAATCATGCTCTGCTTGGCGATGTATTTGAAACCCATGCGCATTTAGCGGACGGATATATACGTTTCTAATAATAATGTTTTGAATTAAATCAACAAAGGCAGGATTCTATATCCATCGGAGTGAATGTGCTATAATGTAGTGATCTGTTCTGATATAGAGTCTCAAAATTACCGTCATCCTGAAGCATCAGCAGTTCTGTGGCTAAATAAAGTACAACCGAAGGAAGCTATCCTCGACTGAGCGAGGAGTCCATGATTTGTTTACCGTTCTAAATTCTAAAGAAAGGAACAAGTGACGTCATTAGAAGTCAGTTGTCTCGAGACACTGGCCTGGGGAGTGCTTCCTGAACAGGTATATTACCGAGGACCGCATCAATCGTAGAAAATAATTAAGCGGATGTCGTAAGACCGAGACTCACCCTTCTCTATGACTACTGTTGCTTAACCTACTTAAAAATTCCATTATTCTCGAAACATGAGGATGACAATTGATTTAAAGTTTAACCTTCCACTTGATAAAAATGTGGCACGTCCACTGCAACTTGCCATTCGTGGAAAATACTTACAACAGTACAGTGATCTCATCTATCGATTTAGCCTTCTTGTTTAAATTTAGTTCGAGTGTGCAAAAACAACTTACTAGACCGATTTAACAGGCAGAGCTTATTTCAAGATCTTTTGCGCTTGTCTGGCATTACGTTAGTGCACTTTAGTAATAGAAATGTAATTTTATAAGTCACTGGCTTCCCGGGACTGGCATTAAAATTTAAACAAACACGCTATAGTACTGATAGCGGAGGTCCAGTTAAGCATTCGACTTTTTGCATACACTTTTCATTGTGTGCATATATTTCTCAGAACCATTCAATAAAGCTTAAATCCATCCTTTATCGTTTTTACTTATATAAGATAGTGGATGGACTGGATGATGTTGCAAGACAAAATACCAGAATCACGGTACTTACGGAGCCACCTGAAATTATTATTGACCCCACCGTCACCGTAACAATTCGATAGAGTTTTCCACTTGGTATGCTTCCTCGCTTCATCTGCAGTATTGAAATGCTCTAAAATTCCCCGAGATTGTCTGTAATAAAATGACGAGTTGGACGCAAAGGAGCCCAGAGCAAGCTCCGACTGTCTTCTTGTCACTACCATGTCATAATCTTTCACAATTACGGCTTTGTGTAGCACCAATTTCGTTAAATGCGTAAAGATATACTCGTAAATTGCAGTTACAAGTGATATTCGTGACTTTGTTCCGTTAGGAAACAAGAGACATGAGTTGCTAGAATTTGTACATAAATATTCTTGTATGAAATTTGTCAGGTTTCTTAACTTCACCTCACTATCTCCGTTCACTTTCGAGGCATGGAATTTTTCCAAAGACACTATTAGACCGCACTGTACTCTCGTGGTGGCGCTACTATGCCGTCCGGTGACATAATTTGTTTTATTGACTCCCATGCCACCATGAACTGCATATGCATCGTTCCTATCGGAATTAACAATTCCCATTGTACAGATGTTCTTGAAAGTTTGATTGGTGAGTGCTGTTTTTGAAGCTCCTAACAGCTCTTGCGATAAAAGCGCATCATACAATCCACGCATCTCAGTATAGGTAAAATTAAATCCATTTCTAGATTTTATTATATCACTTTTGTAACTCGTATCATTCAGGTAAATCCAGCTTCCAAATCCTAAATTACTGAAATTGTTCGGATACTGTAAAGCGTCTTTCCATTTATTATGTACAAACTCTTTTTTCCCTCCCAGCACCTCCACAATGTTTGTCATTGTGTAATTACTCAACTTGCTGATGAGTAGCAGAGTTTCATTGATCACGGCGCGTGTAAACCAGAGGCAGACGTTGATATCCGTGTTGAACTCTCCTATCAGATGAAAAAACTTCAAATTTAGGACCTCGAGCTGAAAGTAAAATTACATTCCATATTATTACCGTTAAACAATAGGACAATAGGAGTAACTCATATTAGCATACATTTAAGATTCCTTTATGTATAATAACATAACAAGTTAGCGTTCTAGTTCCAGACGTTAAACGCAACTGATGCATGCATATTACACTTAATGAAATTTACAGTAATTAAACTTTGTTGCTTAAACAATCGAAAATTGTAAAAGCATATCATGGTTTTGTAACGGATGGAATTATAAGGGCTAATACATAAAAAATATATATTCAATGAATGAAAGTGTTATAAAGGTTTTTGCTATCATAGAGTTGTAATTTTTACTATTCTGTTGTAGCTAGATTGTGAAACGTAAAGTCAGATTGAAAAAGTTTTAGAAAATTTTAATTATTGTTTCGTTGGAAGACAATTGCGAACATATAGCCCGATGTTGGCAAGTGGTATGATAAAAAAGGAAAACTATTGCATGGCGCATTTAGAACCAAATGCTATTTGGTGCATTTAATATTATTGGCCAAAATATAAATGTATTTCTTTGTAATCAAATGCCATTTTTATCAATACTTTACTCGACCCACAAGTAAACTCTCTTCGATGTGGCATTTTCTAATTGGAACAATGCGTAGAATACTAGAACCACTTGGTGACACCACTGGTAGAGGGAAATCATTTGTCATCTCATTACCATACGATATGACAGGAGGTGTCACGTGAAACCTTTCCCGGTGGTACTCTCCAGGTAAGAAGAGCTTTCCATTGAGAAAACTACAATCTGTTTGAAACACTGTTTTTACTCTTTCAAAGTTTCGACCGAGTCAACAGCTTTCCTCGGTGAACTATGGGCATGATGCAATATAAAAACGCCGAGGAAAGTTGTTGGCCCGGGCCATTCGTATGGTATCTGGACTGTGGTCATGCCGGTACTTGAATGAAAGGTCGGTCTGCACACAAGATTAATCCAGTATCATTATGTAAATTCAGAGCACATTCGACCTTTGTCAAAATTGGAAGCGAAAACGTTAATTAACTGGTTGAGTTTTTCTTTTAAACTCCAAACTTTTTTTCGGTAAACTCACATCTAAACCACTGAGCTCTTCAGTGGAAAAAATGGTTTATGATATGATTAACAAAGACTCTATTCAGATCTAATATAATGATGGCAAAGCTTCTTAGAAAGAAAAGGATCTGAGGGTACATTGCACAGGATATCCTATCCGCAATTAAGTCTTTAAAACGAACTTCTTGCTTTGTAAGCATTCGTATTAACGTTGCCGCATGGAGAAACATATCCTGTGCTAATAGGAGAAGGTAAAGATTTACCGCCTGTCATTTATCCCTCGATGAACATATATTAGCCACACAAAATATCAGGAGATATCTTGTATTTTGAACACCTCCTGGTGCTTTCGCTTTGCCTCCCACTCGTGACATGCGTGCAGTCAAGTACATCATGGGGAAGCTTTTACAATATAAACCCTCATAATATCTGTCATGTAGATGTAAATTATTCACTTGATATCCTGCTTTTTGCACACATACATGTGCTAGCGGAGAAAGATTGCATAACTGAAATAAATCTTACGTTTTCGTGTTCTGTGCATGTCCCACACTCCTCCGCTGTCTTTTCGGCGTCGAATGTCTGACGTTTCCAGTCGCGGAACGACACAGTTGTTCCGGAGAATTTCACATCTAACTTACGCTTCTGTTCACGATATATGTAGGGTCCTTTCTGCTTTACCTGGAACAATAAAAATACTAATATCATCATAATTCTCTTCCATTTACCTCATCAACATGGCTTGTTGTATGTCTTAAAAACTTGTTCATTGCAGTTGATTCTTAACAGTGGGATTTTTTTTTCACAGAACGAGAAACGTGGGATTCCACAAATGATTTCATTGGTTCGTACACTACTCCAATTGACAAGAGCATTTCTATAAAATGTCACGCAACCTAGTTGTAAAAGTACATATATCCACAGATCTGATGAGAAAGTCAAGAAGGCTGACAATCAATGCTTTTAATTCAAACTGGGTACTCGCTGGGTAGACATTTAATGAATGTCAATAGAAGGATTGTGTTATGCATGTGTGTTCGATTCACACAGCTTGTCATCAAGCAAATGTGTATTCACCAGATTTCAACCAGTTTTAGCAACCTTCAAACGCTGAAGGAAGATGTAAATACGAACCATTGTAATATATAAAGCTGACGAAATAATGTTTTGCTTGAAATCAGATGAAATGTTTGAGCTTAATAGTGTAATTTTTGAATTGATTAATTGTTTAGGGAACACAATAAAAGAAATTAGAGCTGTATAAATAATTATCGCTCTCAACAATTCATTTTGAGCTCCATAATTATTATTTGCGCGTCATACTTTTGGGATCTCAAATAATCATTTCCGGAAGTCCATAATTCAATTTTTGATCGATATGATTGGATTATTGATCTCCATTACTGATATTTTTCTTTACAAAATAGTTTTTGTGCACTATAATTAATTATTCTCTTTATAAATCATTTGAGGTCTATAAATGCATTATGGCAATTAAAAATTTTTCAAGAAACATTGATATAAAAAGCATGGCACTCACAAAATGGTTCATTGAACTTAGAAGTAATTTACGGGACTTTGAAATTGACGTAAAAAGCAAAAAGCAAAAAGAGATAGAGATTAATAAATTACCCTCTTTGAACTGCAATTATTGAGATCAAAAACTGTTTAAAGCTCCATAGATCATTAATGGAGCTCAAAAGTTCAGCAGCAAATGTAAAAATACGACTATAATGCATGTTTTGTGTCTTAAAATCTCCATCCCAGTATTTTTAAGTAAAAACCAAAATTTAACGAAAATGATTTTCCCACAGTACAGTTTGTTCTAGGGTTCACACAGAACATGTATCAACTTGCTGTCTTTTATCCGCTTCTGATAATTCGGCACTTAGATATACATTTACAAAACAAATGGAACATTTCAATTCAATTGACGGTGCTTCATTATTAATAGAACTTTATTATATTCTCTGTGAACAGTATATGCACCCACATATCATAAGCCATTATAACATTTCTTAGGATCTGCCTATGACACTTCTATCAAACAACGACAATGTATGAAATAATATCAACTCTGAACTTGACAAAATATATCGATGGCTTAAAGCAAACAAATTATCTCTGAATGTAACCAAAACCAAATGTATGTTATTCTAATTTCCTCAACGTAGTTTGGATCTCAATATCAATCTTAAAATAATGGATACATATTTGAAAAGAGCAAATGAGTTTGACTTCTCATGATTAACGATCAATGAGAAATTAAGCTCGAATGCACATCTAAACAAAATTGCAAAAAAATTGCTCGTACCAATGGCATAATAAAAAGATTACACAATTTCCTCCCCAAAAAGACCCTATTACTAATCTATAATTGTCTCTTCCTACCGCTCATCAATTACTCGATACTAGCTTGGGGCGTTTCATGTGATCGTATTTTTAAACTAAAAAAAAAAAAAAAAAAAAAAAAAATCAGCCATCCGTTGATATGTTTTGCCTGTTACTATGCCCACACTGAACCGCTATTCAAAGATCTCAATGTTTTGAAAGTTCCGGATCTGTTTAAACTGAAAGCTCTAAAATTTTACTATAGATATTTAAAAAATGAATTACCTGGCTACTTTAATGAGAAGTTTTCAAATTTACCCATTGCCCATTGATATAGCATATGACGTCGTGATATTCCCAGATGCGCTGTCCCTCAACATGCCACCACTGAAAACTGTATCCCATATTATATTCCCAAGTTACTCTTAGACACACCCTTGAACATAACCGAAGCATTTCATACACACACATATTCGGGTTTCTCTCGATACATTAAATCATTCTACATAAACGAATACTGCGAAACTTGCTCCATTATCAATTGCTTTGTTTGTAACAACTATGTGTTACTCTGTATATGAGCTGTATGTCTTTCACTTTAACGAATTGATTTCTGCATTTCGCTGAAACCAGGTGTAATTTTCAGGTTAAATCAACAAAGGTGGCCCTCTCGATACATTAAATCATTCTATATAAACGAATACTGCGAAACTTGCTCCATTATTAATTGCTTTGTTTGTAACAACTATGTGTAACTCTGTTTATAAGCTGTATGTCTTTTACTTTAACGAATTGATTTCTGCATTTCGCTGAAACCAGGTGTAATTTTCGGGTTAAATCAACACAGGTGGCCCTAGCAGTAGCGAATGTTTTCATCCTTAGCTGAGTCATCCTGACATCATGCATATACGGTAATTTGTTGTCCTAACTTGATATAGTCAGGCATTCTGTTTATTTAATTACTAAATTCTGTATGTTTGTACATTTTGCCTTTATGTCGAATAAAAATGATCTGAATCTGAATTTCTGGTTTTATCAATGCTCTGAGCTGTCCCAATATTTTAACTGACGCCTCCCCCCCCCCCCCCTCCATGCATAGTCACCACGCATTTTGAACGACAGGAAATGATGTTTCATCCTTGGTCACCTATTAATCACCTTGGAAATTTGCAAAACGTTGCCTTCCATGCTATCCACAATTAGACGGTGGATAGTGCGGCTTCGACGCCAAATGACACCTATGATTTTGTTTCCTTTTTATATTCATCTGTACGCCCAAGTACCGTTTGAACACTATCGAGTCCAGTAATCAGAACTTATGCACTTAATGTAATAGGATGTATTCATATCTAAATAGGGTCCTACTCTAACACCTATTGAGCAAAAGAGGGAGCCACCTGCATCAGGGCAGATCCATGTATTTAGCATGGTCAAAAGTACTTTCTCAACAAAGTGAACAACACAAACACACAATAATCTTAAGAAATGCATTAACATATATTTGAAACATAAAGGATGCCTAAAATCATTAGAAATGGGATCTCTTTTGGTTGAAAAGGTGTTATTTATGGATGTTTATGTAGTACATATAACACAAATCTGCCCTGATCATGGTGGACGCATCAGTCTGTTGCCCCGACAACACAGGAAGTGAGCAGGATCGCAGTTAAATATGAATGCCTCCTGTTGTTGGCATGTTGCTACTTGAATGCTAGGTCTTTTTACAAAGGAAGATGAATCTAGCACCCTCAAAGCAGTTCGTTCTAAGTAGTTCGACTTAAGTCGCAGTCGGCATTGAAAGAGTTTGAACCAAAGAAAGTTACATAACAAAGTGCAAACAAAACAAATGTCTTACTGACCCAGCCATAGTGTTGCCTCCAAAGCAGACTCAAGCTGCGTACTTTGTCTGCTCTGCTGGGGTCTGCCCTCCCTTGACAAGGTCACTCTTTTAGCATTGGAAAAGTAACTGAGTTTCTAGTTGGCTGAGTATGGTTACTGCGGTAACAGGGTTCAGTATACCAGGGACCCGAAGCTGCTACTGGTTTGGGCAATAATGTTGAACTTCCTAATAAGTGTCTCAGTCCAGGAAAGGGGGGGGGGGTTGCACAGTATAGTTTTGTTTCCCTTACTAAGTTACTATGAATAAAATCTCGTTGGAGAAGGGCAGACCAAGTGTAGTAACATCAAACTTGGGTCTGCTTTGCAGGCAAGGCATAGTGCTGCCAAAGATAAACTGTAAGGGCAGCCCACATATGCATGAACATGGGACATGCATAAACACTGATTTTTATATGGGGTTTTACATTGACAAATTTACCCACCAACATATATGTATTCTTGTTGTTTCTAAGAGAAAACAATGATGTGATGCAGTTTTAAGTTACACCGCTGACGAAGTATCCAGCCACTATACTTGCTAAAACATAAATATGTTTTGTCGTGCGACCTTTGACAGCGGCTCAAGATCAATTGACTCTAGGCCCAGCCTGACAAATAAAAATTAAGGTACTTAATTTGTTTTATGGGTTGGCTGGGCGGTTTCTCATGTTTACATCGGTCACGTGCCCGGAGTATCACGAGATGAGTCGGGATGGCACGTGACCACGAGAATAAGCTCAGCCTATCAGGATCGAGGGAGATTTATTCATGCATTCAGCATCTTTCGCGCTCATTCCAAATCAGATCACCGAGGAGGAAAGTCATAAGAAATCAAGAATCAGAAGGAGATAATTTCGGTTAAATTTGAATTTGCACAACATTCAGTCGAATTGTACAGCAGTTCACGGCCTGTGCCACACAAAAGCCTTTTCACACAGTTCATCAAGTTCTCGGTGATCACTCATAGAAGCGGGTGCAACGTTTGCCCTGTTCCACGCCGGCGGTGATGCTCCAGGCGAACTAACTGTTTAATTTGGTGAAGAAAATCACAGCGGACGAACAAAGGAAAAGTTAAGTACCTGCATTGATTTCATTTCTTGGGGCATATTTGCTTTTCATCACCGTTTTTGGTTATTGAGGTTCCGTAATCGAGCAGACAGTTTTTGTTCACTCGACCCATCAGTACGTAGCAAATCAACTTTGGGAGAAGTAAACCAGGTCAAGATGGCGCAGGTCACAGTCAGTGCACCGGAGGTATTAGTTCTGGGTCACTCGTTCATCCGTAACTTAAGGGACGATATATATGAGGGAAAGAACAAATTTGAGTTCGACTTTGGATTAGACGTGCTCGTACGCTTCTGGTGCAGGGGAGGGCTTCGTATCCCAATGGCACGTTCCCTATTAGAAAGCCAGGGCCCGGGAAGAAGGGCAGACGTGGTATTCCTCCAGGTTGGGGGGAACGATTTTCAGAGAGGTCTGGATGATGCCGACGAGGTTGCCGAGTCTATTCTAGGCTTTGCCAAGCTTTGTAGTGAGCGGTACCAGGCCCGATACGTTGTAGTGGGCAAGCTTTTTAAGAGGAATATCAGCCGGTACTTGCCAACTGAAGAGGTGGTAAAGGTTTATAACAGTAAAGTTGACAAAGTTAACGAGACTCTGTATGAGAAGGCCCCGAAAGACAAAGTCATATTCTGGCGCACGAGAGGTATCGGAGAGAATTGGGAAGCAATTCTTAAGCCGGACGGTACACATTTAACGCCCGACGGTCAGGTAAGGTTATACAAGGCAGTGCGCGGGGCCATTTTGTTCACTACAAGACGGTTAAAGGAAGATAACGATGATGTTGATGATAAATTTTAAATATTTGAAATTGAGGTCTCCTTCAAACGTGATAGGCCAACGAGATTTGGGCAGCGGGCGAGAACGGTAACGCAAATCACAATAATAATCTTTATTGCTTGGGGCCCGCCACCTAGCGGGCATGGCAAGAAATACAGACTACAGACCTGCGGCTACATCAAGATGTTTGCCGCAGGTCTGGAGAAAAAATCACAGGAAGGCGTCGGGATCCATAGGAATCCATCAGCACCCAAGTCTTGTGCTTCTGAGTCGGACATGGCCCTTAGTAGCCATATATTTATTGTGGTAAAGTAAAAATCATGACATATTCCAATTTTCATTTCATATACTGGTTCTGGTACATTGCATGTTTTTCGGTAGGCAGGGAGCACCCTGACACGAGTTCCATTTATGAATGAGTGTGTATCAGTTGGCTTTAAGTGAGGTTGAGGGAGCACCCTGTCACATGAGTCACGACAAGTCTGTGTTCTAATATCATGTTATAGTCTTATGTGCTTGACTTTATGTCCAGCTTGCAGGGAGCACCCTGACACAGAACATGATGCTTTAATATATATCTTTCCTATTTCTTCATTTGTATATGATGCATTAAATGTGCTTGTCCATTCATTGGCTCCCCATGCGACCCCTTAGTGAGCAAGTTGCGTGCTAAAAAGGCCGCCTGTCTGCATTTTCAATTTACTGTAAGCTACGATATTTATTATTAATTAAAAAAAAAAAAAAAAAAATGGCATGAGGTTACGATCTCTTGCTCGGGAGTCCATTTTGTCTCCGGGTCATTAGCATGGTGTGTTTGGCCCATTTGGTATATAGCTAAAGACAGTTTTGTCATTGTAGTGGTGACAAGCACAAGGTCAGTGGCAGTCCGCCTTGCTTTATGAGCCAAAATTTGGGCATTAATGAGTGCTCAATTTTTGTAATCAGATGGTGAGGATAAGGAGAGCCAGTAACTGACCTTTTCATTTACTCCTTTCGCTCCTCGACTACACGAAAAGGAGCTGAGTTATGAATGACTGATGCATTAGAAAATCATCTTTGGTACAGGATTAACACCCAAGAAAATATTTTTATACTAAGGTACCTCTACCTCTATAGCACAAGAAGTAAGATAATGTTCTAAATGATAATGAAAACAAAACGATGGTGATTTATTTCCATTCGCTTTATTTACTCTAAACAACATGTGTAACAGTAAAACATCATTTCTTCTGCCCCACTTTTCGTTCAGGCCAAAAAGCAAAGGCAACAATGCAATACAAAACTTTTGTCATACCAATTTTTATCAAAATTCGTGGGTGCTTATGGTCTACACTGTATATTTCCTTTGTCTATCATATGCTGTGGATCCACTCTTTCTCCTTACAGGATGCCCAAACAGAAACCCAAACAAACGCCCAAGGGCAACGAGCAGGATGCTAACCAGGACCAGAGCTCCATGGGGGAGCTTAGAGGCCTCATAAAGTCCGTCCTAGCCGAGATGCTACAGGAGGGCAGGGGCACCATGACTGCAACGGCCACTCAGCCCACTGCTGCTACCCCCTCTGGGAGCACCGAACCTGGCATTCTGCACGAGCGGGTGTCTGGGACGGAATCCCAAGAAATGGCAGCAGGGTCTGGGGACCAAATCTTATATGTCGTTTCTGAGGACCATCAGAACAACGCACTGGCAGCTAGTCAGGGTGCAGCCAACACAGGTTTGACCCGGCCAGAATTAGCCACACATGACCAGTCACAAACAAATATGCAGCCCACCCATGGTCATGTGGCCCACCTGGTCCATTATGCAGCAAACATACAGGACACTGCCGAGGCATCATCCAGTGCCCCCACTGGCCCCCCAAGGCCACCGGTGTTGGCCCCTCAAACCAGACAGACTGCACGAACAGTGAAATCAATGCCAACCCTACAAGCGAGCATGGTTCCACACAACACAACAGCCGCTCAAAACACAGTGCCGCAAGTTTCAGTCACTGGTATGGACAATTTGCTTGTTATGCAGGGTTTGAATGCATGCCACAACAATGTAGATTCTGAGCCAGTGAACCACACGTTTCAGACACCAGGAACAGCCATGGCTGCCACCTTACAAAGTTCCCAACATCAGCAAGGAACTTTGCTCCCTAACCCCTGTGATGTGAGTACTGGGCACGAGCTAGGTACCTCACAATCCCCCCCTGACCCCTTCATTGGCGCCTGGGCTGCTCCTGACTCTCAGGAAACACTTGAGAAATGTGTGGACAGTGCCACAAGGGCAACGATTGTGTCAAAAGGCTATGTGGACTTAGCCTCCCTTCTAAAAGGTATTGTGTTTGAAGACAACCAGGCTGCTGAAATTTTAGAAGAAAATTCACATATCTGCATTAAGTTGCCAACAGCAAATGGGAAGCACGATATAAAGTCATTTAACAGATGGCTTCAAGCATTTCTTATATATGCATCCGTGTACTGCCAGGAGTACCCCCAGGAGGCTCTCTCAATCTTTAAGTACATAGATATTATCAGAGACCTGTCCTTTTCCAACAGTAACTGGTATATGTACGATAAGAGATTCAGGTGGATGAGAGCAGCCTGTGGCTACCCCTGGCACATGGTTAGCCAAAATCTTTTCTCCCAGTGTGTCCCTTTTTGTCCCCAACGGCAACAAAATTCACCCAGCTCTACATTCAGAGGAAGGGGGGGCCGTAGAAACACTGTCACAGTCCCAGCAAATTTCTGTTACAACTTTCACATCGGCAACTACTGTGAACACAGTACGTGCCGATTCTCACACCTCTGCCCCAAATGCAATGGCCGTCACAGGGCTTCCGATTGCAGGATTCAGCAATCAAGGTCAGAGCACCAGCGCAGGGGGGGGGGGGGGGGGGCAGAGGTCGGTTCAATGGCCAACGTAGGGGAAATAATAACTCCCGTCAATCAGAAAGCACTGGCAGCAGTTCTTAAGGGCTATGATCAGAAATTGACACATTATTTGATACTGGGATTCACGGAAGGCTTCAAATTGCATTTTGAAGGTGAACGGAAGACACAATTTTCCAGTAATTTGAAGTCTGCCATTGACAATCCCGAAATTGTGTCTGAAAAAATTCAAAAAGAATTGGCAGCTGGCCGCATTTCAGGTCCCTTTGGAAGGTACCCAACAAAGAAGTTTGTAGTCTCGCCCATTGGGTTGGTCCCTAAGAAGGACCCTGGGAAATTTCGCTTGATTCATCATTTATCATTCCCTGAGGGTAGCTCGGTGAATGATGGCATCCCAAGAGACTTAACAAGGGTTAAATATCAAACAGTTGACGATGCAATCAGCATGATTGTCTCACTTGGTATCGGTTGTTATTTGGCCAAAACAGACATAGCTGATGCCTTCCGGATATGCCCAGTGCATCCATCTGATCGTGAATTGCTCGGTTTCACATGGCAGGGAAAATTTTATTTTGATAACACTCTCCCAATGGGTGCATCCATATCTTGCATGATTTTTGAAACCTTGAGTACGGCCATTCAGTGGGTTGCCAATTCAAAACTGAATATCACAAAAATTATTCATATCCTGGATGATTTCATGCTGGCTGCCTCAAACTTCACTGATTGTGATGTCAAGCTTAATAAGTTTTTGAGGTTATGTAGGAAAATAGGTGTCCCTATTGCAATGCACAAAACTGTCCGACCTTCTCAGATAATGACATTCGCTGGCATCGAACTGGACACTGTAAAGTTCGAGGCCAGACTGCCTTCTGATAAGCTGGTAAAATGCAAATCACTGATCTCAGATGCATTGACAAAAAAGAAAATTACTCTGCAAGAATTGCAGTCAATTATTGGCACACTCAATTTTGACTGTTCAGTCATTATTCCTGGTCGGACTTTTTTGCGCAGATTGATCAACCTCACAATTGGGATAACAAAGCCTTGGCACAGGATAAGACTGTCTCAAGAAGCAAAGAAAGATCTTAGGGCCTGGCAGAAGTTTCTGGAATTATTTAATGGGAAAACATTTTTTCTTGACCGGTTTTGGACACTTGACCACACATTGCATTTCCACTCTGATGCATGCAAATTTGGCTTTGGGGCAATCTTTGGAAGTCACTGGCTGCAAGGCCGCTACCCTCCATCATGGCAGCCCTTGAACATCACAATTTTAGAGTTCTTCCCTATTGTTGTTGCTCTGAAAGTGTGGGGACCGCACATCTGCAACAAACGAATCATTATTCATACAGACAACCAAGCTCTAGTTTTTGTCATTAACAAAGCAACTTCTAAAGAGAATTTTCTGATGTCACTTATGAGAGAGTTTGTTATAACATCCATGCAATTCAATGTAATGTGGAAAGCAATGCATGTCAAGGGTGAATCTAATGTTTTGGCCGACAAATTATCACGGGACATTAATTTGCAGGAGCTCCTCCAGTTAGCACCTTGGTTGGACTACCAGCAGACCGAGATCCCAGAGCAGCTACAACCGCATTCTTGGAAGATAGACTGAGTCATATTCTAACTAGATCATTGGCAAAATCAACACAAAAGACATATGCTTTTGCACATTCTCAAATGTGCCAATTTATTTCTCAAACACAGATCAGTTTTCCATTCACGCCCACAAGCATGGCATTGTTTGTTGCTTATTTGAAAGAAAAGGGATATAAATGTAGTTCTATAAAAACATACTGTTCCGCTGTCTCATTTTTCCACAAAATCAGAGGGGTTGCTGACCCCATGACATCATACTTAGTCAACAAAACAATTGACGGTGTTTCAAATATGGAGCAGAAATCAAAATCTGATGTGCGTCTCCCTATCACCATAGAGCTATTGGGCCAGCTCATCAGGCGTGGCCTGCCTTCACTTCGGCTAACAGATTTCACCCTTAATTTGTACAATGCAATGTTTTCCACAGCTTTCTTTGCCCTCTTGCGCATAGGCGAGATTTGCATAACTTCAAATGACCAAGCACACACCCTTCAGTTCCAAGATGTGCACAATGCTGGGGTGCCCAACGAGTATGTTCTGGTGTTAAACTCATACAAGTTCTCTAAGGGGGAAGTGTCAAAGGTCTTGTTACAATGCCACCCAGATATGCACATATGCCCTGTTCACTGTTTGCGCAAATATCTTGCAGTAAGAGGTAACCAGCAAGGGTCCTTATTCTGCAAACAGGATAAACAAGCTGTCCATAGGGTAGAGTTCACAGGTATGTTGACAAAGGCAATAAAAGCTTTGGGCTTAGATCCTCAAAGCTACAAAGGGCACAGTTTCAGGATAGGGGGCGCCACCTATGCTGCTCAACTAGGTATGTCAGATGCAGCCATCCGTCAACTAGGGAGATGGAAGTCCAATGCATTCAAGAAATATATTCGATACTAATGAAGAAACAGGATGGTGTTTGGGCCTTTGTGGGGTGACCACCCAGTGTATAAACACTGGATTGGTCTTTGGCGCTTACTGGACCCACAATGTCCCATGAGCATACTGTAGGCTCAGTGCCATGTACTTATCCTGTGTGAATGATTACTTGTAAATGATTAAGGTCAATGTAAATATTATTCTTCCTTGAAATATGTCAAATGCATTAAAAATGGACTCCATCTCCCGCACAATATTGTTGTTTGTGTTTTACCTGTAGTATAGTGATTGGTGACAAGTTAGTTAAGTCAGACCAGACAAGTAGCCTATAAATAAAAATTAAGGTACTTAATTTGTTTTATGGGTTGGCTGGGCGGTTTCTCATGTTTACATCTGTCACGTGCCCGGAGTATCACGAGATGAGTCGGGATGGCACGTGACCACGAGAATAAGCTCAGCCTATCAGGATCGAGGGAGATTTATTCATGCATTCAGCATCTTTCGCGCTCATTCCAAATCAGATCACCGAGGAGGAAAGTCATAAGAAATCAAGAATCAGAAGTAGATAATTTCGGTTAAATTTGAATTTGCACAACATTCAGTCGAATTGTACAGCAGTTCACGGCCTGTGCCACACAAAAGCCTTTTCACACACCCACCTCCTCCCTCGTTCCTACCACAAATTATGTTATTGAAACTTGTATATATAGGCTTAACCATGTTTAGTTTCCTTGCGCTTTTTCCAGCTTCAAAGAGCTGGTTTTTTAGTGCGAAGGGAATTGTAAAATAAATTCAATCAAAGTTGCATGGGTATTCAGCCCTTTTTCCCAGCCTCTAATGAAGTCACACTGGTATAATTGTACCTGGGTTTTGGGGCAATTTTTATACTGATACAATTGTTAGAGATGTACAGGAACTTTGTGAAGTTCAAGTAAACTGCCTTGCCTTTTTTCCCTGATTGGGCGACAACCAGGGTTTTTTTTAGGTGAAAGTTAATGTAGTTAAGATCATTACTGTAACTGGTGATATAATTTTTTGTATACTGCATTACCCTTTTCCTTTGGCTTTGTGACCCATGGGTTTTTGGGCAATTTTATACTGATACAATTGTTAAGAGATGTACAGGAACTATGTGAAGTGTCAGTTAACTGCCTTGCCTTTTTTCCCTGCTTGGGCGACCACCAGGGTTTTTAAGGTGAAAAGTAATGTAGTTAAGATAATTGCCGTAACTGGTGAGATAATCATTTGGTTACACCCTAATATTTCCTTCAGGTAGAGAGATATGGGTAACATATGAATGCAAGTATACTGCCTTGCATTTTTTCCCTGGGTCTGTGACTACCAGGGTTTTTTGGGCGAGAAGTAACGTAGTTAAGCTAACGGCTGTAACTGGCGAGACTTATAGATGGTTATGAGATAATTTGATGGTTACATTTCAATATATCCCACAGGTAGAGAGATATATGGAATGTAAGGTACACTGCTTTGCCTTTTTTCCCTGACTGGGTGACCACCAGGGTTTTTCGGTGAAAAGTGAGTTGTTATGAGAAATGCGGTTATCAGATTGCAACACTATAAGATTTCCTTCAGGTACGCTGAGTATTGATGATATGTGTTATGGGGCGCTTACTGGACCCACAATGTCCCATGAGCATACTGTAGGCTCAGTGCCATGTACTTATCCTGTGTGAATGATTACTTGTAAATGATTAAGGTCAATGTAAATATTATTCTTCCTTGAAATATGTCAAATGCATTAAAAATGGACTCCATCTCCCACACAATATTGTTGTTTGTGTTTTACCTGTAGTATAGTGATTGGTGACAAGTTAGTTAAGTCAGACCAGACAAGTAGCCTATAAATGTAAAAAATAAATACGCGCACAATCGAATTGTTAACTAAACTGTATTGCAATGCATTATAACATTTGATGTGAAATTTTCTACAAAATAGATAATTTTTGATCTCAATAAATGATTTATAAAGCCAAAATGGTTTTACTTAGCCTAAAATTGTTTTCGAGCTGTTGAAATAAACTTTGGTGAATAATTCTTTTATTATAGATTAGACATAAAAAAAATTCTACAAAATTCTTTTGTATTTATATATCGCCGAAATTCTTTTTTAGCTCCATAAATGTGTATTGAGCTCCAAAAATCTTCATCTACATAATTCAAAGGCTTAAACCTTGATTTTTTTCCCGGAAAAAAGGTGTTTTAATATTTACAGGTAATTATGTTCAAATGAATTTAAGCCTTTGTGCATACCTGCACTAATGTTTGAAATGAAACACGGCTTACGAGGGGGTTGGATTCTTTTAGCTTCTCTTTATAATAAATAGAATAGAATAGTCCAGGCCAACCGTTTTCCTCCTCGCGATTTGGACGCATAGCGCCCCAAGCGCGCAGAGGAAAGCTGTCAACTCCGTCTAAAATGTGCCACTGAAAGAGTTAAGAAATATCTACAATATCCATATTTTGGGGCAACTTTGATTTGTTTGATCATACCTCCAGCAAACACTTGGAATTCTGGTAAATTTACTACTAAAGCCACGTAACCAACAAGTCAAAATTAATGACTACAATCTGTCTTCAAGCTGAATTCAAACTATCTTGAAATATTTTCCGTGCGGGGCATTGACAAAAACATATCTCTTTAACGGTGCCAAGATGAGAGATTTGTGTACGTTCGGCAAGCTTAATAAAGCCAAGCTTGTATTGATGACTAGAGTGAGATCTTTGAGATTTACCAAGAATCTGTGTAGAAAAAACAAAACAACAAAGTTGTCTCCAAATGTGAACTTTATACACAGGGTAATGAAGCCCCTCTTCATCTTTTGTTAATTCGTCTCAAACTTAATCTGTTTAGGATTAAGTGTTTCGCAAAATCGGAGGCAAAAGTGAAAGACCGTGAGACGAAATTTGTGTGGTGAAAGCTCAAGGGTTCGCCTCTCCTGGCTGGGATCTTGTATAAACAGTTCTGAAAGTGAGATTGAAGCGCTGTGCGAGAAAAGCCTTAAGCCAATACATAGTCATTCGGGCGTGAGTCACTCAACCTGACGCTGTACCGGTCTCTCAAATAAGTGTAGGCCTACTTACCTTTGCTACCATGGGTTCAAATGTTTGCATGTGATTTACGGTATGGTTTTTAGCACAGGTTCCATGGTGTTTACTATCATGCATTACTCTACAGGGCGCACTGCGGGCCATTTACTCCCGTCTATGCGTCCAATTTAAGGGAACCTTTCCCTATTAATCAGCTATCAGTATTAAGCTATGTAACTGCCTGTTCTCAGCCTATTTTTGTTTGCATGTTATATCATGTATGCTGTACCAAAATCACTCCCACACTAAGATATATTCATTTTACAGACCTTGAATGGTATTCATTCGGATGTTATCATTTATAATACCACAGGCAAAACTATGTCACCAGTTTGCTGCAAAAATAAGATATGTATGATTTTACACAATCGATCTCTCGACTATAACATATCCACACACGACACAATTTGATTCTACCCTATATAAAATACCAGTGAAGACAGCACTAGCTGTGCGAGCAGCACTGTCATCCTCTATTGCTGCAAGATTTTACAATTTTGCTAAAAAGGATTATGCAAATTCAAATATGACTTACGACATGTATATTCTGTTTTTCTGACGCCATATTCCCCTTAAAAAATTCGCAACAACTCGTGAAAAGACTGAGATAAAACACCATTACATATCTGCATGACAAATCCCCAAACAATGGTGCCTGATGCCTTAAGACAGACAAGAAATTGACCACGCTCAGATTAACATTCTGATCATGCCCCAAAAAAGCAATTTGAATTACAGCAGAATATTTGTCCTGGTCCCTAGATTTAAACACCAGGCCTGTCAGAGTCATTCTTTTCTGGATTTGAGCTGCCTCGCAAATGGTCCCATTGACAGACAGACAAAAAAAAGGAAGATTTCGTGCAGCAGGCGGCGGCGTTTTACGCATATGTCTGTGATATGAACTTAATTATAGACTCAAAATGAATATTTAGCCATTCGCCATCATCGAACAACGGCATCATCACATCTTAATTTTATAGTGCCGTTTCATTGCAATCCTACTTTGGCATCTACCATGTCTTTGGCCGATAAGTGACATATTTAATAAACCCAGAGGGACTGTTTTTCAAATTTTTGGCAAACTGCCAAATCAAAACTGGCGTTTCTTTCCGTCCACACAACACGATCGGTTTTGTTGACAACATGTGGATCTCCTCGTGAGCACTGCTCTGGCAGTGCGTGCTTCTTCGGCATCGATTAAAATTGTCACCCGGATCCGGCCGCAGGCACTTTTTGGTTACATCATTTGCACGCATTTTGTAAGCATTTTGCACGCAGCCCACTCTGAGCGTTTACGTGGGTATTGTTAGAACCAACAGGTGGCGTCTCTCATTCATGTAAATATGAAATTGTACTAGTAATACTTTTATCGCCAACTTAGACAAAACTCTATGTGCCACAAATTGAGGTCAAAATATTGGATTCCCATATTTTATAAACTGGCTTTTCAGTCAATTGCAAGTACCAATATGTCTACGGTTAGGCCTAAAAAATAGTATGTTTCCGGTTACCCCATCTACCTGCCCCAGAACCCCCCGACCTCAACTTTTTTACGTGGTCCGGCGAAAAAAAAAAATGTACCCGACCTGCCTGTTTTCCCGCAAACCAGCTGCCGGAATAGTTACATTAAATAGAAAATATCTGATGTTTCAGAAGTATGATGTTGAAGTATTAATCGTAATTTTTTAGGTAGGCTTTTAGACATTATACGTGTATATTCCATGCAACTCAAACCCAAAAAAAAAAATAAATTTTAAAAATTTTATTTTAAAAAAAAAAAAAAATCCCCACCTACCTGCCTGGACTATTTTGGACTTAAAATCGGAAACATAAGGTTTTTTTTTTTTTTTTTTTTTTTTTTTTTTTTTTAAGGCCTTACCATAAGAGCAAAAAAAAAAAAAAAAAAAAAAAAAAGTTCAGGCCAAACCAAACAGGACTTTTTTTTTCGTCAGGCGTTTCATGTATACATTGCGAACGAAACATTTGCACAAACACCAGCGTAAACTAAGTAACATTACAGGAAGCCATTTGGGATCTCACCGTGACACTTGAGTAACTTAGCCTGATAAATGTCTGTAAGCCTCATTCAGTCACACAAAGCACTTTTGACAATCCCTGATCCTGATCTTAGAATTGCCACACGCGTATGTTAATTACAGGCTACTTTTGAACTGTCCCTGGGTCTTTAAATCACGATTTGGACAAATGTTGTGGCTCCATCACACACACATACACACACACACACACACACACACACACACACACACAAAATTAGCGGTGATTTTTATTTTAGTGTTGCCAGCGTAACCAAATGCTGAAAGCAGCGCTTCAAGCAGCTGTTGGTGAACGCTTTATTATTTACTGGACATGGACTGAAAGCGGGGAAGTGTCGCAGCACAAATGTATCCACTGTTCACAGACTCGACCTGCGTGATGTCCTTTTTGTGATTTGGCATTTCAAACAAGGACGTACTGGTATCAACCACACATGTTTCTACCGCTTTTCCTTTCGCGTATAACCAGTCTGCCCTCTGAGCAGACTCAGTTCAGTGCCTCCCCCAGTCAACACACAATGGGAGTGTAAAAAGACACACGAAACCGCTCAGATGGCAAATCACCAACCGTTGTGTGGCTTCGTCTGATGATGAAATTATCAGTTCCCCCATATTGCACCAGAATCTACACGAGATTGTATACACGTGAAAGACAAAACCCACAAGGCTTTCTGTCGTAGGCTATGAACCCAGATCTCAATGAAAGATAAGGAAGGGGTAAGATACCAAGTGCCTCTCACTAATTTTTTATTTATATACCTTTACGCCACATATTCACATTCTTATTAATAATGACTACTCCGCTGAAGGCAACAATGGATTTTCAATCAACCGTTCCTCGTCATGACTTACTGACGAACACATACCACTTCAAGCAATTATCTTCAGCTATGGTTTGAAATCTATATGTGAATAGTGCATACATGAACAAACATAATTAGCCATTCTAAATATGTATGTTGTAAAAGTGCTCAGGATATTTCCAGCCACTGTTTTTTTCAATAAGCGAAATTATAGATAGAAAACAAAGATTTGCTTGAAAGCAAATCTGTCTGTGTGGGTGTGAAAATGTGTTTACGGGGATAATGATTCTTTTCATTTCCAACTAATATGCTGTTGGTGGCTATTCCATAGTGTTAGTCACTATCCTTAATTAAAAGAGATAAAAGCATATATCTATCTCCAATCAAAACAGTCAAATGCACATTTTGATTGCGACAATAGTTTGAAATGTGATTTGTTAAATATCCAGTATCCAGTATCCTCAAGGCACTCGAAATTATACGCTATATCTGCAGCCAGTTTTAAAGCTGGTTGTGGAGTGTAAACAGTTCTATGGGTGTCATGAGGTGTTTAAAGATGAGTGTAAAGGGATGTTTCCCTATCAGCACCCTGGGGCTGATAGGGATTTCCACGCCATCACCCTGCAAGCTCTCTCATTTTCTGTACTTTGTAGCAACCTTATTTTCTGTATGCTGCCCTGGTGCAAATTATTTCCTGTACCAGCGTAATCCCCCCCGTCCCCTCTTGGGGTGCGTGTATTTCCTGTATTTTTATGTTAAGCAACAAGCTTTCAATTCCACAACTTTTGATCACACGTTCATCAGCTGAACCACCACAACAAATGCCCTTAAAATATCCGAACAATCTTCTCTTTTTTTGGTGTAATCTATGCTGCTAATTTACAGGAATATATCAACTCATGGTGATCATAGGATGCAGCACCCTAACAAATACATAGGTACACCTGGTGCATGTGGCCACTGCCGTGACCAACCACACTTCTTCTTGTAGTCACATTTGTTGGGGAGAGGAGTTGGGTTCTTTGTCAATTTCCCTGTTGTAGAAGGCCGCCTGCTGTATTGTCACTTTTTCTGGGCTAAACGGGGAAAGGCCAAATAAAGCAGGTACTAATGTATATCAATATACAGTCGTCTTTCCTTTCAATAGCCAGCCCTAGGACAAGTCTAAAGTGATCACATACAGCGGGTGGTTTCTCGATGCGCCGGTAATAGGAATTGAAAAATATGGCATTATGGACCTCATAATAATACAGTTTTAATAGGCAGGTAGTCTGAGATTACATTTTAAAAAGTTTTCTAAGGAGGGACTGTTTTCCATGTGAACATTATGCTTTTTATCTGTAATAGATGTCATGATACGCATGATTTAAATGTGATGAATCCTGTGGAATGGTATCAAAGAAAACATAAGCACCACGTGGAGACGTTATTTCATGTGTGACTGAGGTGGAGCTTTAATACGTATTGAGTACCAACCACCGTTCTGTTCCAAATCATGAGTGGTGATGCAACTTCCTCAACAAAAGTAAATGTATAAGTGGCCACTACAGGCAGGTACAAATTTCAGAGAGAGTCAGTAACATGTACAACATTATCTAAACAAACATATACAATATATACACAGTGTGAGAATCCAGGCCGTAATTAGATGGAAAAAAGAACTTGGCTCCTTTAATATATCATACAGACACACAGACACACAGACACACAGACACACAGACACACACACACACACACACACACACACATGCACTCTAGTCGCTGGTTACAAAGAAAAAATATGAAAGTCTTCCACAGTAAGCGTAAGCAAATCACTGAGATGACATGAATCTTTACATTATTTGTTTCACATTCCATTTCTATGGTTATTAACGCACAAAGTTGTAAAAACAGTCAATGTGGATAAGCAAAATCCATATCTGACCTGGAACATGCGTAATAAGACAATAGGTCAATCAACTTCTTGCCAGGGGTCATTCGGGAAGAACATGTGGGTATTGCGCAGTGTCGCATACACACAGTGTAGTGGACACTGTGCATATTCCAAATATTTACGCTTGTATTGCAGGTCTAACAAGCACGACATATTAATAATTAAGTTCATAAACCTATTTTTGGGTGATTACCTTGGATTATTTATGTGGTAACTTTAGTTTGTAAATGTACTTTGTAGGGATTTTTAAAGTGTATGTGTCAACACACACTTTTCTGTTTTTCCTCAAGTTCTTTCTTTCTTCTTTACCAGTGTGTTTGTCCGACACTTTTCTCTGACACTAGTATACATAGAAACTCCAAATGTGGCATGATTGTACCTCCATACGAGGAGTTTGGTCATTTCATGCAGAGGAATGAAGATGTTTAAAATTATGCAAATTGGGCATTTCAAATTGTCAATCTTGAATAACTTTAAAAGTATACTAGATATAGATGTCATTCTAACTTGTACTCGAGGGTTATTGACCATTACGCATCTAATGAATTTAAAACAAAAGTTGTGGCAATTTAAATTATGCTAATAAGCAGCATTTGAAATTTTAAATCGAGAATATCTTCATACTAATATAGATAGAGATGTCATTTCAACTTCTATTAGTGGATTATGGACCATTGCGCGTGTAAGTTGTAGCAATTTAAATTATGTTAATAAGCAGTACATGAAATTTTCATTCTTGAATATCATCAAAACTGGACAGACAAGCGAATTACAGCAAAATCCGAACCCTGGATGAATGATGAGATCCTCCAACTTATCCACCGTAAGGGTGACCTTCATAGTAAATGGCTTGTTGATCGTCAAAACGAAAGCCTACACCAAGAATATAAAGATGCGAGAAATTTACTTACTACCAGGATTCGGGAAGTAAAGTCTGACTATTACACGTCGCTCATTGAGGAAAACCGTTTTAATACAAAATGTTTGTGGAAGAAACAATTGTTACCTGGAAAAACAAGTTCTGTCCCACATACTATAAAAGATGGAGACAAAACTTTAACGGACCCACAAGCTATAGCTAATAAATTTAATGACTACTTTTCAATAGTGGGGGGAGTGCTAGCTCAAGAAGAAGGGTGCAACACACCAACCGGCCCTGCAAACGTTCCCCGTAAAGTGGCTGAAGACATAGTCTTCTCACTACCTGAAGTTACGGAGGATTATGTGCAGAGAGAAATCAAATCCATGCCAAATAGAAAAGCTACAGGCTTGGATGGCATAAGTGTTCAGCTCCTCAAAGCCGGAGCAGAGGCCAACACCCCCTGCCTGACCTGGATACTGAACCTTTCGTTAACAACAAGTGTGGTTCCCGATGATTTTAAACTGGCCAGGTTGACTGCCATTCATAAGTCAGGACCAAATAATGAATGTAAAAACTACCGGCCAATATCCATTCTATCAGTTGCTAGTAAAATACTAGAGAAAGTCGTTCAAGAGAGTCTCTACAAGTATATGGACTCTCAAAATCTTATTGCAAACCTACAGTCAGGTTTTCGCCACCTGCACGCGACTACAACAGCACTTGTTCAGCTCTATGATGAGCTGCTTCAAAATATTAACAATGGTAAAGTAAACGGTGCTATACTAATCGACTTGAGGAAAGCATTTGATACCGTCAACCACGATCGTCTTTTGCTCAAGCTACAATCATATGGTGTAGATGCTATGGCAATCAGCTGGTTTAAATCATACCTTAGTCATCGTATGCAAAAGACTCTTTTCAGGGGATTTTTATCAGAGGATAAGGAGATTACAGTTGGCATCCCCCAAGGCTCCATTTTAGGACCCCTGTTGTTTTTAGCGTTTATAAACGATCTACTTGAAGTGATTGAAGAAGCCTCAACACATCTTCACGCAGACGATACTACCATTATTGCATCTGATCCGGATATGCACCAACTGTGCCAAAAGCTAAACGATATTGCAAACTGCATTGCTATATGGCTCAAGACCAACTAGTTGTTTTTAAATACTACAAAATCTCACGTGATGATCTTCTGCACAGCTAAGCAAATGTCGCTAACAGATTTATCTGAGTTTAAAGTTTACATAAATGAGGCAGAGCTCAAACGAGTACAGTCTGGTAAGATACTTGGTGTAACATTTGATGAGACCTTGACATTCACCACCCATATTGACTCACTGTGCTAAAAATATCTAGAAAAATTGGTGTGTTGAAAAAGTTAAGAGGAATAATTCCATACTATACCCTACACTCTCTGTGCAATGCTATTGTTATGCCTCACATTGATTATTGCGACTTAATATGGGGTACATGTCCACAGACTCAGCTGGACAGGATATTTAGCCTACAAAAACGTGCCGCCCGAGTCATCCCAAATAGTGACTATCTTGAACATTCTGACCCACTCTTTAAGGACCTCAAGTGGCTGCCTCTACATGAACGGATTGATTACCACAGATGCGTGTTAGTGTACAAAGGGTTGCATGGACTAGCACCCAAATATATGTGTAATACATTAAAGTACACCAGTTCTGTCAGCCAAAGGTCTACACGAGGAACCTCAGCTCTAACACTTTTTAAACCAAGACCTAAATGTGAAATTTTTAAAAGACGCTTTTATTACAATGGACCCAATTCATGGAACTTTTTAAACCCTGCAGTCTTTAAAGAAGCTTGTTTTAAAACACAAACTTAGAACGTAGTACCATGTGTGCTATCTAAGACTGTTTTAATCTATTAATGTAACTTACTTCCTTTTTACTTAATTTATTGCTGTAAGACTTTCATTGCATTTATCTAAGACTGTTTTAATCTTTTAATTTAACTTAACTTATATTTTTCCTTAATTTATTGTTGTAAGACTTTCATTGCATCTTCATTCATCTCTGACTGTACTCCACATCCCATGACTGCTGGGCCACAATGTAAACAAGCTTTTTGCTTATTGTGTTTTTTTACCTAGGATAAATAAAGTCTATCTATCTATCTATCTATCTATCTATCTATCTATCTATCTATCTATCTATCTATCTATCTATCTATCTATCTATCTATCTATCTATCTGTCTGTCTGTCTGTCTGTCTGTCTGTCTGTCTGTCTATCTATCTATCTATCTATAGTGACGTGATTCCAACTTCTACTAGGGGGTTGTTGACCATTGCGTATCTAATGAATTAAAAAGAAAAGTTGTAGCCATTTAAATAATGCTAAGTAACACCATTAGAAATTTTAAATCTTGAATAACTTCAAAGCTATAATAGATAGAGATGCCATTCCAACTTCTACTCCTATGTTATGGACTAATAAGCATCTGATGAATTGGTAGTAAAGGCTGCATAAATTTCAATTATGCAAATTAAGAGCATTTGAAATTTCAAATCTTCAATATCTTCACAAGTTTGCACACTAGACAGATTTGTTCAGCTCTCAGATGGGTGGTGATACCCGGTGAGAGAAAGGAAAAATGCAATAGAGTCTGAAGGTTGACTCTGTTATAAAAAAATATTATAGTTAGACCCCACCATTAACTTCCATTTATATCTTGTATGACTGTGTAGCTGATTGATCCAGTTAAATGAAGTGAATTGAAGCCAATACAGCTCTTGATAGGTGGTGACAACCAATGAGAGAAAGGAAAATGCAATAGAGTCTGAAGGTTGACTCTGTTATCAAAAATATAATAGTTAGACCCCACCATTAACTTCCATTTATATCTTGTATGACTGCGTAGTTGATTGAACCAGTTAAATGAAGTGAAATGAATCAAATTCAGTGTCTGGGTGTATGTATACATGCATTGGATCTGAGACTGGGAACTACTAGTCTCAGATTAGGCCAGTTGCCTAGCAACAGACTGGGCATGTTGGTGAAAGTGGAACCATAGAGTAGGGGTGGAAGATGCAGTGTGGCTTTGAGTAATATGTTGTCTACCTCAGCTGTGACAGACCTCTATTTTTAGATGTTGCCAATTAGTATGCATAAAAGTTGCGTAACTTCTTTATGCAGACTGGCAGGTTGTGCTTGCATCACATACACCAGACAGGCTTGCACGCAAGCTTGGCTGGGCTGTATAAGACATACTTCTGGAATTACTCAGAGGTTTGTGTGGTAAAATTTAACTTACGCTAAGTTAGAGTACTTTGAGGCAATTTGACAAAGTATTTTCCATCATCCAAGAGATAAGTTGGGTGCATGGAAGTAACGCTTCGAGCTTGTTACACTGAGGCTGCTTTGTGTCAAGTGTGGCTTTCCAACATTGTTCCTGAAATCCAGTTGATTACACTAACTGGTTGTATTTGTTATATAATGTAGTACCGAAGTATCCATTGTAGACTGTCGTAACATTGTCGTGCCGATCATAGACTGTAGTACTGAAGTACCCATTGTACACTGTCGTAACATTGTCGTACCAATCATAGACTGTAATACTGAAGTACCCATTGCCCACTGTTGTAACACTGTTGTACAGATCATAGACTGTAGTACTGAAGTACCCATTGTACACTTTCGTAACGTTGTACTGAATACTGAAGTGCCCATTGTACACTGTCGTAACATTGTCGTACAGATCATACACTGTTGTACTTGAAGTACCCATTGTACATTGTTCTACCAATAAGCTTTGAAGATACACACAGATTTGCTATGCAGCAAATCATCTTTTCTTGTTGTAGACTGCTTTCCACGTTCGTCATTTGATTTCCAGGTAACAGGTTGACCAGGATGGGTTTGTTTACGGGTTGTTTACATTATCGGCGCACAGTTAACCTTGCACTTACGGGAATAAATCTTGCTCAAATGATCATTGTGAACCGCAAATGTTTTTTGTACTTTGATTGTACTATTTGTGATAGGGGATTAGATCTGCTGACTTCCAGAGATCAAGTGCATGGTCCCTTGGGGTTAAGGGCAGGCTCAGATAGTTACACATATGTGTATATATATATATATATATATATATATATATATATATATATATATATATATATATATATATATATATATATATATATATATATATATATATATATATATATATATTTATATATATATAGTGGTCCCCAGCTTGCAAGGCCCTCTGTCTTAAAAGACCACTATTTCTAAGCAAAAAGTGTGACATGCCTTTTTAAGACACCCATCTGAAAAAGGCCACTTTTGGGCTGCATTCGGGCGGATCTTATATGAGCCCTTTCAAAGCAGAGTGAATCATACCACGGAGTAACTTGCCTAGGAGACAGGTTCTGGTAGCCTGAACTGAACTATTTTTTTGCATGCAAAATTGCATAACAGCATGAAGGCATATACATTGTAACAGTAACCACCTTTTCATGTTTCGGTAGAAGCGGGGAGGTATATTGTAGGGAAGTTCAATTAATTTAGCATATTTTGATATTCCTTAACTTTTGTTTCCATGCCATTAGTGTTGCCGATAGCACAAACCCAGATATTGAACTGGGAATGGTACCTCTATCTATGATAGGTTTGAGAACATTCAAGTTCAAAATTTTCATATTAGCCTACATAGCATTATTTAAAATTTTACGACTCTAATTTGGGGTTCGTTTGATGCACCTAAAACACAAACCTATAATTTGATGTTGGAATGGTACCTGTATCTTTAATGGTTTTGAAGATATTAAATTTAAAAATTCTAATGTGTCCCCAATTTGCATAAATTTAAATTTACAACTGTTGTTTTTGGTTCATTGGCCATGAATTGACGTAGGAATGGCACCCCTGTCTACAATAGTTTTGACGATGCTCCACTTCTAAGTTTTGAAGTGTTCATGATCAGCATAAATTTAATCTACAACCGTAGTAATGTGTCTAATAGATGAGCAGCCCCAACAAATGTATCAATACAACCAAAATTCGGACCTCTGTGTTGAATACTTTGGCAACCAATTAACTATTTTGAACGACATGCAAAACTTTATCATATGGGCTATATCCATGCCACATTTGAAGTAAAGTTTCTGGCTCAAATGAGCCCACACAAAAATAAAGTGGAAATATAAGCAAGAAAGAAAGGAAAAAGATTGGGAAAAACAATATGTCTGTTTTCACACACAGGCATAACAAGAGATAAGGTAACAGTTATAAGCGCCAGGTAGTTTGTAACGTTATATACTTCTGTGTCAAGTTTGATGTAATTGACGATAGAAATGATCAATATTAAAACGCTGTACCCTGGTGAACTATCAATAACATATCATGTTGGTCAGTTTTAACGTTATATTCAGGCTGACACGAGGCATTTCCTGTTTAGAATAACACTCGAAATAACAGACGTACATTTTCGTTGCCTGTTTGCTTTTGTTTCGTCATGGACACCCTGCTCTGTAAATATTGGCACAGTCTAGTTTCTAAAATGTCTTTCCATTGTCATACGTTATGAAAATTCTTTTGATGATTACATAACAAAAGCAATTTGATGGGGAAAAGGAACAGAGAAACGCCCAGTGATTATGTATGCTGGTGATGAGATCCTCTTGCTTAAATATTTAACTTTTTGCATGACATGTCATCCTTGAAACCAGAATAATTTCACTACAGCACAGCAAATCTAATGAAATATTAAACAAGCGTCACGGCAAAAACGACCGGGGCGGGAGACGAAGTGTATGTCTGTTTTTTTCCCCGTGAGAGTCCTGAATACGCCATGTTTCCAGATATCAGTTCAGTTCCGGCTCTCACCGTCTACTCTATCGCGGACACCGCACGCCGTATACCAACCTATTCGACCTTGTACATGCACTTATTGGCAGCAATCATTTGTGGACAATGACTTTGGTAGTATTCGATCGGTTTTTATGGTCAGTAATATATTGCTGTTCTCTAGTGGTTTATTGCCAAGCGGCTTGACAAAGTGGACAGCTTTAGTTATCCAACACCAGCAGGATGCCAGGAAGAAAAGTATAACGATTTTTCTCTGAATTGGAGACCATTGGAAATCCCACAGCAAGTATTCATGGCTTTGTGGCATTTAATTGTCTCATTAAATGCACATGCAAAGCACAGATGCATCGACATGGTGTGGGTTTCTTAGTAATGACAGGATGACGTAGTTTGGAATGACAACTTAAGAGTTGGCTAGTGTTTAGAATTGACACTGCGTAAACCGTACGCTACCAAATAAACTACATGATCCTGTACGATATTCTATCACTGCCTAGTAGCCATGGAAATAGTCAGACATACTCACATGAATGACGTAAATATATACACAATACAAAAATAGTAAACAAAGGTTGGTTATCTTAGAGTAAACCTGTCTGTGCCTGTAAAAAATCTGCCCATTTTGATAGCAATAATGGATGTGCCTATATAGCGCAAACATATTGACATATTACAGTTACGCAGATATTTAGCATTAAAATCTTGTGTACCGGCCTATAATCACGATGAACTAAAAGACTACAACCATTGTTCACTGTTCAATGAAAGCACCTATTGCACAAACATGCCAGCTGAATTAGTAAGAGCACTTTAACCTACAATCTAGTTTTGCGGATATTCAAGATTTCAATTTTACAAACCAATTTAATTAGAATTAATTCATATGTTACTATTTCCCACCTACTGCACACGGATGCACATGACAACTCTATAATAATTGTATAGCTATTCAACATTTTAATTTTATGTATATGCCTAGTTAGTGTAAATTGCAATGCCTAACTTTTCAGTCACTGCTCATTAGATGTGCCTTTAGCATAAACAGGGAAGTGCAATAGCACCTTTTACATGTATCAAAATAGTCAATTTTAAATTGTCTTAGTGACCCTATTTAGCATAAATTTGAATTCTACAACTGATATGGTGTATCCATTAGACGCGCAGCTCCAATAAACATACCCATAGTACCAGCATCTGTGTTTGTATGCGGAATAGTTTTTAGGCCAGAAGCAGTTGAAATATTTTAATGACCCTAATTTACACAATTTTCAACATCTTGACTACTCTGATCGACAAAACTTTACTTGAGGTGCTGTAACCATGCAAAATTTGGTGACACGACTTTCACATTTTTTAATGTTTGCGTAGTTAGGCCCGGCAAAAATACAAATGTCAAATGTTGCAATGAGTGTCACCAACTCGATGCCGCATGCGAGCCGCACAGGAGCGAATTGCTTCGTACATTGCACATTTTTTCATATCAGACTGTTTTAAGCAACCATTATTCACAAGGTTACATTACCACATGCAAACGAATTGCTGGGCATCAAGATTGAATTTGTTATTAAACAATATCTTCTGTTCTATGCATATTGTTATGAAAGAATACATTAGCAGCTAAACGAGTACCACAGGTTCTGCAAATGAAAGTAGTGTCTGGTAATTTTCCCTAGGTTTTGATTACAAATGTGTCAGGATTGGGAAGCGATATGTATTTGTTATTTGTGAAATTTTTTTGACCAATCATTATATAAAATCGTTCCTATCAACCAGGTCATAACTGATACCTATCTCACATAGCGGTGTTCCTTGATATTTACATGTGGTTTGGTTTTTAGCATTGGAATAATAAGAGCGGCATATGAAATAAAAGGTGCATAACCAAAATGGCCTCTTCACAGTGCGCAGTGATTCCTGGTACTATTTTACTTTCCCATGGCTCTCCATCTATAAAAGCCGCATGTGACTGTCGGCATGCAACAAAGGGGAAAATTTTATGAATTTAAGCAATGTAGTTCATTTAGATTGCACATGCTCCTTGGTACAAATGCTTGCCAACCCTGCGGTAGGCTATAAGCTCATACACGCACTGCAAATGAAGTTCATTTCTTGAAGACATTTAAGAAAATGGATTCGCGTATATTTGTATATTTACACTACAATAAAGAATTTATGATAAATTAAGAGGAGTTTTTCTGCAATGAGTCGTTTGCAGTTTCGCAGAAGATTAAAGCTGATTGATTCAGTCTCTTACCTCGGGATTGTAAAAAAGTAGCGGAACAACTATTAAGGTCAAAGGCATAAGGAATAAAAACAAACTCAACTTAAGTTCCTGTGCATATGCCTTTAAAATAATTCATCGTGATTACTCGACGTTGATCTGAGTGTCACGTGAAATAGTCCCGCGGTCTCGATCCCCTCAAAACACAGGGCTTGTTTATGAAATTCCCGCCAAAATCTTCGACCCTGTCACTGGGTAACGATAGGATAATAGGTCGCCATTATACAGGCTTAGTGATGGAAAACCAACGATGTTTCTAACCTTTATGGGAATAAAGAACACTAATTCCAACATATGCGTGACAACTCCTTCTTTTTCTATGTTCAGAAGGTGTTTGAGGAACATGACTATGACTAAGATTATGACTTTTCAAACAGTTAATTTTTATTAACATTGTTAGTTTGGCAAGAACAACATTGTTTGCCATGTTTGATGCAGGGAATCTGCCCGTGTGTATGGATACTTCTTTGTTTGATGATACGGGCCAAAACAGAACCGCAGCTGATGTAAAACTGGCACCATTTCGCGGCCTGATTACCACGTCTCGTCATCACATCACTTCGCAGACAAGTATGCTGCCGACGCCATACTATTTTCCTCGTTCGGCACCTTTAAACTAACTGCCTCATGCCTTCCCGAGAAGCACGAAAAGCTTGCTAATATGATAGATGCGAAGTAAAACTGACGAGGGACAGAGATGAAAGTCAAAACCGAGCAACATCGTTGTTTGCTTTGGCGTGTGTATAAAGCGATCTTTACTATGCGGCAGCTAAATTTGACCACCGGCAACGGTATGTAACAGGGCCCCAGTATTAAGCATGTACGTATTCATCAGGCCGTAAATGATAATTATAACTACGTACTCCGTGTATTCTCCAACATGGAACTTGGCCAGTATGGAAGCAATCACCGCAACCTGTCTTGCCGAACCAGGACGATATAAATCTGACATTGAAATTAAAATCCGTATCATGAAATATTTCCTATATTAACAACATCCTGACGGTGATACTTTGTCTCGTTGAAGTAAGATAATATGCGCAGCTCTAACAAGATATAGTAGGCCTGCAGTTTGGAATCAAAACCAAAATTTCAATATTAGCTGCCCCCCCCCCTTCCAATTTAGGGATGGCGATGTAAAAAGAGCATTCGTTAATTTTAAAACTTGAGATTGTATCGACTATTCAAGATTATATTCCCATTTGAACAATACTTGGAATTTGTCAACAATCAGAAGTGAGGCAGAGCATTCACACGCGGTTACCCCTTAGCAAACGTAATTTGGTCGATAACAATTTGAAATGTTCATGAATGTTTACGTTGTTGACAAGTTGTCGAAGCGGAAAGACATTTCCTCCGACAATGTGACTTCTTCAATAGTACTGCTGCACTGCTGTCAAAGATATGTAAATGATTCAGTTACATTTTGCACAATTGAAAATTACGTTTTCAGCCAAAGCCTTGGGAGTTACCGCCTGGCAGTTAAAAAAAAAGCTCTGATTCACAGAGACGCTACTTCAAAATACGTGATTTTGTTTACACTGCAGTGATTAAGGCATTTCACTGACAGATTTTGTGATCTTTCGATGTACTTCAAATTTTAAATTGTCATTTTAAAGTCAGAAATATGACCAAATGCGCGAACATACAAGGTAGTTGGTCAAACTCTAACAATTTAGCAAAATTCGGATTAAAATAGAAATAAATATGATGACATTAAATCTTGAAATCATAATATATACAACACAATAACAGTATTCCAGTCGTTTTGTCAGGCAGATGACAAAACGACTTCTCTGGGTCACAACATCCAGGATTATAGTCAACAAAGCTAAAAATAAATTAAACCAAAAAAGATACGCACACACACTCACAAACAAACAGACAAATAGATAAATAAATAAGGAAGCAAGCAAACAAACGAACAACTAAGTAAACTAAAAAGTTAATTGTAGACAAATAAGACCAGCTTTTAACAAATTCTGCCTTGCCATGACGGTGTCCGTTGGCATGAAAACGCCATGAATTTGCAACTGGGCTTCGAGACAGGTGCAAGAAAATTATACTGCCGGTTTAGGTGGCGTTAACATCGCACTGTTGATCGAGATATGCTCCACGCATCTTTTTATTCTTCAACACTTTTCTCGATCCGGAGTTGTCTTTTATCATTTATCTTGTGATTCTGTCTTCTCTCTCCAAGAAAGATTGCTGTAACGCTCTGCCTTTCACCATGATTGTTTTTCTTTGAAATAAAATGTTTAAAGCAACTGGGCTTTTACACAGTTACATAGAGAAAGGGAACATTTTTCTCGCTTTGCCTCTTCGCTCTTTTTCAAACACCCGTGTTATATAAGAAACGAGAATATCTTTCAGGCTGTCGTACTCAATACTAAAACCAAAATCGCTTGCCGGGATCTTAATAAGTTGTGTCACATTTCATGCTTGAATGGGCATCCTTTCAGATTGGTATGCATACATGTATGAGTATAACATTTGCGCCGAGACTGGATCAGTTGCTGTTTTCCGTGCGTTGCAAAAATACGCAGCGGAAGCTTCAGCACCTGGTTTTACCCAAGCTATGGGAGACACCAGTTGCACAGAGACTAACCTTGTTCACAGTGCCATACAGTTGCAGCAGTTTTATATTAACAGTATTTTCACTCAAAGTTTTCAGTAAATAGAAATTTCCTAAGTATTGACACCAACAGAACCTGTGTTCCCTGCGGCGTACTGTCTCTATCTCTGTGGCCTTGCCTCCCTGTCTCCGCCGTCACTCTGCTTGGGTTTCTCCAAACAAGCCCTCAACTCCAAAGGTGTGCAATTGTAATTATATATATATCTTATGTATGTACAAGCTATTTAACTATGTAACCGTGTATCTTTCAGGACATATGAAAGGCCAATAAAACTGAAACTGATTCTAGATCATGGTTTCCTGCGCGGGTGTCCCATTTTCCCCGATTCCAGCATCAGTCCTTGTCAATTTGAGCAGGGATGTGGAAAGAGACTTTCCACATCCCTGATTTGAGTAACTGACACTTTAACGATTAATCAGGTTGCAACAAGGCTCCAGTATCCACTGCGTCATTTTATATTATGCCCTCGATTTTTTTTCAACATCGATGAATGCATATGCAATCCCTTGTGCTATAAATAAATAAATAAATAAATAAATAAATAAATAAATAAATAAATAAATGGGTGGATGGATGAATAAGTAAATAGATAGATAGATAGGTAGGTAGGTAGATAGATAGAAAGATAAATAAATAAATAAATAAATAAATAAATAAATAAATAAATAAATAAATAAATAAATAAAATAAATAAGTTGGTCCAAGTTGCAATTACACATTTATGATAAAGCCAGTGTCATGAATCGTTTTCTTAATGTTTCTACTCCACAGGAAGATCAAGTATATAGTTGGGCATACTCAATCCAAAAGGATGATAATCGCTGCTTTTACTGTTGCCAGACGCGGCTGCACTTGGTTTAAACATATATTAATGGAAGAAAAATTGGCCGATAAGCTCACCAGCCTATATTAGGGCCTCTTGTACATTTAGACAATACAATATTGATGTTTCGAAACATTTATACACAAATAGGCAACATACGGGACCCACAATTGCGTTCAGGCTACTCCAGATTAAATGTTCATCCTAAAATGTACACAATATTCCTGCCCCATCTTGTGCCTCTTAACATCCTCACGAATTTAAGTATCATCACTTTTTGTCTTGCCCTAGATTTACCACAAATAGAGCTAGCTTCCTGAACGCTGTGTCTCATACTCATGCTCCAAGCATCAACCAGATATTAATTGCAAGAGACCTTTTGCATGATATAGGTCTTCAAGATTTAATAAACAGAGATTATGAAAATGATTGTCAGTTGGTTCAACTATGAGCCAAGTAGACATCTCAGCTGAGCATGCCCAGTGAAGCCCAGCCTCTATCTGGGCTACAAGTCATCAGGGGAAGAAATGTATAGAGGTTAAACTTGAAATATGGTTAAGAACTGCTACGAATGGAAGCTTCGCTTATTTAGTGGTATCCTTGTATTTCTTATTATCAATAGCTAATGCTGCTTTATTTTGTTCAATGAAATTAGCCGTTAAGGTTGATTAAAAAAGAGAAGTTTGGTTGTGTTTACCAGGGTATCTTAATAAGTGAGTCAGGAAAGATCACTTCCTGTCCCTAATGGCCTCTCTCCCAAACAGAGGCCAACCGTCACTGGACATGCCCACGCAGCTGAGATGTCAACTTGGCTTATTCATATCTAAGCGCTTTGCGTCTTAATAGAAGCACCACTTCATGCAATATGTATTTCCATCTCTGTGAACTTTATGTTGTTAACTGTGGCATCTTTTGACATACTTTTGTTGTAAAGTTTCCTTGTCCGCTAATCCAGTATGTGCTGTGCATAGTGCTGTATGTCTCTTTTGTACCGGAGAACCCCCAGCTCATTATCGTTACGGTTTGTACTATTTAGGTATTGAATGTGTTTATAATAATAAACGACCGATAGCGTTGTGACTTCACTTACCGTAGGAGTTTGACCCGAGTATAGGAAATCGTTAACGTTGGTAATTGTCCAGTAATAAATTCTGTTGTATCTGGTTCTGTACTCGTCCAGGACCTGTCAAATGAGATTCAATATTATGATTTCTTTCAAAACAAATCATGAGAACGGTGCAATTGCGTCTTAACCCTCTCTGGTTCGAAGACTACCGAGTCAATAAATTCCTCGTATAGGGCTCGTCAACAGTTATCACTCATTCATATCAATAACGAGAAATGTAAGCGAAAACATGCGAGCAGGTAGTAAATAACATTTCGGTGATTTGAGGCAGTGTAATCGGGGAAGCTTTGTGTCGCAGCGAGCAGATGAAGAAAGGTTTGCCATTCCGACAATGTTTGTCACATCAATCCACCGCGCTTTCCGTGACATTGACTAACATTGTAAGCCAATATTTCATTTAGCCTGTGTCAAGTAACATGGTTAACTAATATTTATATTCTCAGAACAAAGATTCTAAAGTTCGAAAATGTGTATTATAATACATTTTTACGGCGCACTTAGTTGAGTTGGTATAAAACTCATTTTATGTATTCAGGTATTTAAAGTTAGCGGTATTACACTTGTATTAATGAACTGGCAGTATGGATCTTTGTGTCTCCATGGCCCTCGATCCAATGAGATGAAGCGCTGGTCTATGTACAGAGCCAACTGCAACTAACCAATGTATGCACAGCAATTATGGTCGATTGTCACGGCAAGTCAATTTATAAACTCAACCTATTTTGTCCATTGAGGCAAACCAGTTGCCCTGATAAAGCAGCGTCTCAAAACCTCAAATGACAATGCTACCATTTCGACAGACGCCTCTCCCTTTATTTCAAAACCAAAGAATATTGTACAGTTGATCTGATATAAAGTGCATTTGTTCAAGTGGCGAACTCTACTTTGAAACACCTGCTTAAAAGCGCCGTTTTCTTGCCTCGTGCGTTCCTTTCCTTCTGGTTGTGTCAAGAACTGAACGACTTTCAATCAAATTTACTGTCAACCACGTGCACTTGTAATCGTTGTGTCAACATTTTTCAATGTTAAAAGTTACGACAAAAAGGCCATTTAATCCAAAAGTTTTATTGGCAAGAGCCACAAATGTCAGAATCAATATATAATCCGAACAATATTATTTATGTCTGTGTCCCAGATCCCGTGAGAGAGAAGGTGAAACAGCGCGTGGCGGGGTCGTACACAAAACCGAAGCCAGCGCTCAAGTCCGCACGGGAAAAGAGCTGGGAATATTGCACAGTATTCATCTTTGTTTACATTGGACTTACATTGTGACGCAGAGTGGAAGCCACTTTGTGGCTGTCCTAGTATATGTACCGTTCCCATATATCATTCCAGTTAAAGCAAGTATGTTCTGTCGAGCCACGTTTCACTCAGTTCTGATAATTAAGTCTTTGTACTTGCGCTGTACTTTAGGCAAATGCAGACCAAACCACCGATGAAAAGTTGAAGGGTGTTAATTTTTTTAATCGATAATGAATTGTCACATTTTGATCAAATCGATAAAGCAGTGTATAATACAAGTGGCAAAACGAGTGTTGCTGAGGTAAATTTAATTTTCGTGTGTCGGCATTTCCATTTAAAGACGGTCAAGTTTTGCGAGCATCCAATGTTCTTGGACTATTTTGTCATGGGGTTAAACTTTCAGATGAAAATGGTAAATGCCATGCACCATTTAAAAGAATTCTATAGACAAGTGGTCGTAATTAAATATACACACATGTGTGTCACATTTTACTGCCACAGTGTATCCCATGTTTTAAACCGTTCTACCTGTCGGTCCACATCTAGAGGTACACAATTCTCGTCTGCTTTAAACGTTTCCACTTTATGTGGTTCTCAACAAAAGGTAACTTTCACCTTTCTACCCTCCTTGCTTTCACGTTGTCCGCTCGATATAATATAATATAATATGATATGATATGATATGATATGATATGATATGATATGATATATGATATGATATGATATGATATGATATGATATGATATAATATTATATTATATTATATCATATTATATTATATTATAAACATATTATTTTTTGACATTTTACTAAAAATATAGACCTACCAAAATAGAATATATTGATTCAATGTTACAGGGCATACCTACAAAGAATTATATTATGATTAAAAGTTTCAGATTTCATCTGACAGGTGTCTATGCCCTCAGTTAAACTCGGCTCACTTGGCTGCTTTTTCTTCTGTTTACGGCAGTTTTCAAGGTGGTCTAGCATGTTTGTTCCAAAAAGGCTTGGAAAACAGGCACCATGCCAATATGAATTCCTCTTGTGGAATAAAAATGTAAATGTTTACAATTATTGCTGTTGAAATACAATTAAACTTTTGTTACAATCGGGAACAATAGTAGATGCAATGTACATAACTCAGTGACTTGGTAATTAAGTGTAATCATATTATGTGCAATAACAGTAAGCATGTAAAAAAAAGTAAAAGGAGGAAGCACAAATCAGAGGACAACACAGTAACACGGACATAACACTAAGAAGATTAGACGGGTGACATACACGGGACAGATAGAGGGACTTCCAGTTGCTTGGTCAGAAATACAGATGTAATAACCTATGTTGGCACAGACATATTGAAACTTAAAACTTTGTTCTGTTGATCGGGACTATATATGGTTTTGGTTTTGTTAATTTAAGTTTTCAAGTTGAAATAATTATTCAATTTATTTCGAAATATTCCAATAAAATCAATGGAACATGTGACACAATGATACGCCCTTGCTTAACACTTTCCTCGCCATGGTCCTAAAGCGGACTACCAGTACAGAAGAAGACTTTAGAACTTATTCTGTCTTTGAAAATATTGGTGTTACAAGCAATACAAAACAGCGATGAAAGATTTAAAACATTGTGTCGACCCTGCTTTCTTTCATTAACAGAATAATATTCATCAAGCGTCTGATCCTAAACTTTTCCTGCTCATGATAAGACTGAATCAACACCTTTCCTTGTCGCGGATTGGGCGCTGGTGCCAAGAAAAAATGTTAACGTGTATCATGTAACCCTGGTGGGTTTTATCGACATGTCTCATTCAAAATATTTTCTATTTAGGCAAAATTTAAGTAAAAACATTGAATCAGGCGACTTAACCACTTGAGCGGGAAAATGGTTAAAAAGGGTAAGCTGTTTAATTGACTTACATCACCCTACATTATTGTGGAATGTTACTATTAAAACCACCTAAGAGGCTACAAATGCGATCTTAATAGTGTGTGGTCTTAATAGGATATAATATGATCAAGGATAAAAAAATGGGGTTGTAAATTGGTGGTCTTAATATGAGAGTGGTCTTTTTATACAGGGTATATCATTTGGAGATTATATTGCATGAAGGCCACACAATTTTAGCTCACTTTGTATCAATGATGAGAACCGTAACCCTGTTATTATGCCCCCCCCAATCCCTTTCCCGATGAAGCACCTGTACTGCACGTGGTAATGACGGTGGAAGGCTGCTGGTCACTTGATAGAGGCCAATCATCTGAAACATCTTATTATAATAATCAGAGTAGCGCTTCATGGAAACCCAAGTGATAAATATAAGCGCTAATCCGAAAACATATGCCATTATCGCCTCACACTTACACCACTAATAAAGAAGCGGCCTGGTAATTTATGACGTTAACACTGCCCTTCAAGTGTTACATTTTATTGTGCATGCAAAGTCCAGCCAATGTTCAACAGAGTACCTATACCAACCAAAACCTTCTATCCCCGCATCTACATCTCATTTTTCTTTCTTTTTTCTTTCTTTCTTTTTTTTTTGCGGCAATATACATTTACGTTTTGGAGCATAAGTTTTGGTGAAAATGTTGTCATTGCAACTTTGACATCGCAGTTCCGTGAGGAGATGAACATAATATGCGGCGTCAACGTCCAGGATGTTCATAAGGATTCATCTGAGCACAGACCGAAACAAAATATTCTTCATAGTGATAATATATATATATATATATATATATATATATATATATATAGAGAGAGAGAGAGAGAGAGAGAGAGAGAGAGACAGAGAGAGAGAGAGAGAGAGAGAGAGAGAGAGAGAGAGAGAGAGAGAGAGAGAGAGAGAGAGAGAGAGAGAGAGATTTATATATCTTCATTGCCTCTATTTGGACTGAAAACAAACCAGTATACTTTTAAAACCCTTTGGTCTCTCACTTGAATTTACTGTTTTTCTTGGTGTGAGCGCTGAGACAGCTTTTGACTGGGGCATATCGTCCTCAATAATCCCTTTGCGTGGATAAAAACATCACATTAACTACATTTGAGTTACCGGTCGCTTCAGACCTCTTTGGGATGGGGAAATATTAAAGTGTGTTGGGACAAACTTGAAGTGTAATTAGCAGTAGACTTGCGTTTATTGACGATAACTACATAGAACATAACTTAGTGCAGCAATAGTCGGCATATTCATGAATAGGCTGGGCATCCCTATAGAAAAATGTTTTTTGGCGATGACTACATAGACCCTAATTTGGTGCAGCAATATTCGGGATATTCATGAATAGGATGGGCATCCCCATAGAATAACAGGCTGCGTGCTAATATCAGCAAAATGAATGTTCCCATAGATGTGCCGATAGTTAACCACTCTTTTAATATGTGGGCACGTTTCTCAGCTTAAAAGCGTCACTTCATTTTGTCACGAAAATACTGTTTGCCGCATGACATAAGGATATATTAGCGACAAGTACATGGGTTCATCACTGTAGTATCTCATAGACACAAATTCCTGATACACATAATTACTTCTGGCAGAGTTTTTTTCCGTTGGGAGGGGGTTGCGTTAACTCTCGTTAAAAGATATAGCGGAAGAAAACAAGTGGTTGTAATTATATGTACATGCGTGTATGTTTGAATTGTTCAACACGCGGGTTTCGAAACCTATTTTCCTATCTTCCAAAATATAACGTTTAAGGAGTAAATCCGAATTCCAAATACAAATCGTGGCAAAATCAAAACTCGGGCGCCAAAATACATTTAAACAGACTGAAAAGTACAAAGTGGTAGTAAGTTGTTATACCCAAAGTCAATAGGTTGCCTGTTGGTTGCACTTCAAATTTACGTGGTCCGATTATGGTAGATGAGTACGACTGTTGTATGGATCAGTAGGTAAAGGTTAAATGATTCCGGTATATTATAGGCCGTTACATGGTGTGATGTAATCAACAGTTGACATCAGTTACCCAATGGACCATTTCTGTATTACATTCGTAATAATGAATTCAATAATTGAAAATTTGATTATCTATTGTCACGGTTTGTGTGATTGATAAGCGAAAGATTTTCAAAATCAAGACACCCTTTTGACACAAATGTATTAACAAGAACATTTTTTTCCTGTTTTATGATGTTACGTTAACGTAATTTGTCCGACGTCAGTGACCCGCAACAGTTGCATGATTGTAATTTTTTGTCAATACACAAATAAGCAATTAATATTTTCATACAATGCTGTTTTCATGAAGTGATATTTTCAGGAAAATTGGCTTCCTTTGTTATATTCTTCAAGATACACAGGAGATGCAGCGGCGACCAAAGGACAACTTTCTCGACTCAGATAACGCTGATGTGGTACGAGTTCGTAACGTTAGATAAAACGAGGAATCTACCATATATCGGTTGAACCGTTGGGACGGTTTATATTTTTGGTTGGTACAGTAAAATGATCAGCATATGGTTGTAGTTAAAAATGTTCAATGATCTAGATTATGCCCTTGCTAAACTGATAAAGTCAGTAATACCGACTAATTGTGTGAAAAGAGGACTTAGTTAACCATGTCCACCTCAAACTGGCCAAAACCAGCTGGTGGTTAAGCATCTTCTACTTCGATGTTTTGGACTTGTTTCAACAGTGAGGAAAATAATTTGAACGGATATTGTGGAAGAGACCTATCAATGGAATGTCTCCAATGCCAAGGGAAACTGTGACTGAAGGGGGACAGGATATGTCTTGTTGCAGAGCTTCTAGTCACAAAAATTGCAGGTTGAAGTTAGTAGATGTCCCCAGTATAGATGCTTGGACACTTCTACAGACACTGAAGTCTTTGGTTTTAAGTCTTAAATGGGACAAGCTGAAACAGGTTTGACGTGAACAAAATCCTTACGTCAAAATAACACAAGCCTCCGTAACAAGGGTAGATACCCGGAAAGTTTCCAAACAGTTGGGAATAAACAAAATGCAAGTGTACCCCGTTGCTTAGAATTTTGGTCATAAATAAATGTATTGACTAACTGTTTGTCCCGATGGACCTATTGACCAAGCCCCCAGTTTCATAACATGGTTTAATATGACAACTAAACTGTTCATACACATGCAATCCGCAAATGTGTACATGAATTATTGAATTCAATTATGTATTTGGACTACAAATTTTAGATTCGATGATTATACTGTGATCAACACCAGTGGACGCTCTGCCAACTGTAAGCGATCCTTATTCAAAAGATTTGAAACGGTGCAATGACACACAGCAATCTTCACGCAAAAGCGCGGTCATTGGTTTTCGCGGGTTCTATATCTGGCTATTTGTCCATTTAATGACATAAAATAATGATGAACGATCAATAATGTGGCATAGTGTAACGAAAGCAAACAGATAAATTGAGGGAAGTCATATCTAGGAGAAGCTTAAAACATTCTAAAGAAAGAACCAATGGCTGCAAGCGAGCGGCTTACTTTACTATGACAACTGGTCTTTGCAGTGGCCCCGTTTCCTCTTCATTTTCTATGATATTAATTTTGGCGCACTTTGTCTATTGGGTTGGCCATGTTATGGCCATGCATGAAAAGACATTGAATAGGTGGCTTGGCAATAAAGTGCTTCACCCGCAATTTAAAGCAAGGCAATGGGTGTTTACAGATATTTCGATTTTAGGAACAAAGAGAAAGACTACAGCAAAACTAAAATTGTGAAAAATGCAGTAAAACCGTTTTTATCTCTGTGTATATATATATATATATATATATATATATATATATATATATATATATATATATATATATATATATATATATATATATATACATGTATGTACATACATACATACATACATATATATATATGTATATATATATATATATAATATGAATTCTCAATGAAGACCACTTCCGTAAAGAAACCAATTGTTCATAAACACCACATTTTCAGTCCTTTTGGTAGTCTCTATCTCTCTGTATATATATATATATATATATATTCATACACATGTCGCCATCGCATCAAAGCTGTTAAGTTCAAGCAAACGAACCCTGATAATTAACAAAGACATTTTATCATCTAAACTTCAGGTTATATTCATTGGATGATAAACCTCTCCCGCTTGAAACATTTGTGCAGCAAAAAGCGTTGTGTTTAAAGCCGTGCAAAGAGATCCTTACGAACACTTAGAATCAAAGGAGTATCAGCCAACACTGTATCTCGGCGACATGCCTTTTCCCGAGGGTCGCCAACATATTCACTGAAATAATACCTTGTCCGAAAAATTATCCTGGCATCCTCACATAAGCCCTATCATAAGCAAGTGTAAACAGCGCTTAGTTTATTATTGCGGCTTAAACTTAAACGTTACCGCAAAACTCTCGTAAAACTGTATTTGACCTTGGTGCATCCAATCCTGGAATATGGCAGTATTCTCTTTGATAATTGCAAGTCTGTTTCTCTTTAGAATATACGATATGAAGCTGCAAGCTGTACGAGCATTCTTTGCCATACACTCTGCTATTTTCACTTCGGTGAGTTGTGTCGGCATACGCTCCCCAACCGCCGCAAATATCATAAACTAATCCTGTTTAAGTAGATTTTACACCAGATGTATCATCCCCAAGGGATGTGTCTTGCAGTACAAATTTAATCTTGGAAACAGTCTTAATATCAGAAGAGTACGTCAAAACAAAGCGATTCGGCAACTCTTTCGTGCCGTCTGGTTTTAGATTTTTGAATAATCTACCTTTTGTTATAAAGCAATCAGATTCTTTAGAGTCATTCAAATCCAAACTAAAAATACTCTTCTCTCCGTTGACTTTCAGCCCGATTATTTAACTGATGGAAAACGCTTTCCACAAATTTCTCACTCAATTACGACTGTATTTTTTAGTTTAAATTCACATTTGTTTAGATTTGAAATTGTGCCGTGTTCCGGTTGTACCTCTTCACCACCCCACTAAGATACTTTTCATTAAGTGTACCCGGTACGCAGAACATAGAGCAAAACTCTTGAGCACTGTGTCAGGGAGTAAATTCCAACATTACTACTCAACTGGCGAGCAAAATTCTGTCTCTTTTTCTTCAGGAAATCCCGACCTCCCTTTGGAAATCAATGAGAAAATATTCGATGATGTTCATTTATATATTTTGGAGTCGAAGTTTTGCATTGTAAAATGACATTTTCGCCTCCCGGGGTTACGATTTTTTATGTTTTCACTTTATTTGACCCTCTCGCCCATAGCTTGCATCCATAGCGATTATTTAGTACATGGTTCTTAACTTTATTGAATGGTTGAGTATTTTATTACTTCCTGATTGTAATCGTAGTGTCCTATTGTCTTATTGATTGTACTATAATGTGTGTTTTGTATATACGCTGTTGATCGTTCATTTGCTGGAGACTCAATTGATTTGTACCTGTTGTATTTTTAGGTCCTTCAGAATAAATAAATATATATGTTTAAATCAAAATCGGTATTTGTATCTTTAATATATAAGAGTATTTCTTTGTGGGTATTCTTATAAAAGTTAGTACCGTCGTGAGATCCTGATCACTGCATATATTTGCGTTGAGTAGGCCTATCTTTTCTCTTTAATCTCTTCGAATGGAACGGATCTTGAAGTCTTTGGAACTACAGTTTCATTCTTTGTGTTGAGTGTAGAATTTGGAAGTAATTAATGCATCGCACTGATACTGTACTGAGGCATCAATTTCATGAATAAATAGAGATGTAATCAACAATTTACGTCAATAACCATTTTGCCACTTTAACATAAAACTAACAGAAATGAAAAACGATAGTTTGGGATCTGGCTCTGAATTGTTACCAAACAATATTGCTATAGGAACGGAACATTACATTCAGTACAGGGAAGTTGTAACAAAGGCGAGTCCTGCCCCACCTACACGTGAATGCAGGTCAGTGAATCTCATTCCCGAAAGACTTTCCAGGTATGCCTGTAAATGAGTGCAAATTCATTATTAAATGGAACACGTGCCTGCTGTGAAAGACTTTTGTCATGAAAATCAATTCGATATTACATAGTGTTTTTACAAATACAACGTCCAGCCTATGTGGATTTGAAAATGAAAAACACCTGGATGATTCAAAGGCATGGAAGTAAAGGTTATTAAAACTGAAGTGACGCAATCAGAAAAAAAAGCATGGCGATAGAAGAGAACTATTTCGAACTACGAAAAACCGATAAATTACTAGCTAAGAACTAATCCAGAGAGATATACTATCGCAAAATAAACAGAGTCTCACCCAAATGTTGTATTTCTTGTGTTCTGGGCTTGAAATGCACATATCATCCACGTTCTTGCGATAGATAAACCTGGGGAACTCAAGTCCCATAATAAGGGCCACAGCCAGCACCAACAGACCGGCAGCGATGATTCCTAGTCCAAGGATACGTTTGGACATTGGTCGAATTACTGCGTCCGCCGGCTCCTCGTCTACCTTTACCGCCTGGGTCAACATCGGAATAGCCGGCTGGCGGTTGACTCAGTCAGCCGACGATCCTCTCCCTTGACCCGTCATTGTCGACCACCGACTTGCATGTCCTTCGCGCACATATATGTGAATCACAGACTGTGGTGTCCAGCTAGGAATGACACTGCCGGTGTTATGTAGCTGGTCTTACAGATTAACCATTATAGTTTCTCAATTAGGTATGCCTGAATGATCATGTTCAAAACAGGTCTAATTTCCATGGTCACGGTTCAACACACCAATCACGTTACTGGTATGAAGACGGAGATAGGAGCCACCATCAAGGTGAATTCTCAGAACCATATTATGTAACTCATGTTCCTCTCGCATGGACTGCTGGGCGCGGTATTATTTCTCCTCTTACCAAGTACAGCAAATACCTACTCTTGGCAAAAACAGCAAACTGACTTAGTCATAATACCGACTGATGCCTCATGTGTCACCGCCTTTAAGCAAAAATTCCATTTAAAAACCGTTAGGATCAATGTACTCAGTCCAAATCCCATATAAATACCAAAGACAAAGTACTCAGCCTCCAAAGACGATCACGCTCAGTAATTTGTCCCATGGCTTCCAATCAGTGGCAGAGCGTGAAATATATCGCTTTCTTCCTGGTTGTCCTATAACTCGAACACGAAGTAAATTCCCCGCAGTACTTAACAGAAAAAAACAAAACAAAAACGTGTTAAACAACTTATGACGAGGGAACGCCCGGAACTGTCATCTCATAATAAAGATAACGTAGATACTCTCTTGGTGTCTTGATGTATTTGTTCGGTATACAGCACTTGCAATATTTGGTCCCACCTAAAATATAAAAAACGCAGTTAGATCAATAAGCCGAAGGTATTTATGGCATTCTACAAAGGCAACTGAACAAGACAACTATTAACTAACCTCGTCGCAATATACATAACGCTATATGAGGACCTTGTACCTGTATGAACACCATGCAATGATCAAGCCGTCGCCGTATGACAAAGGTTGGAGCAATCCTTTGAAGCCTCGCCTCCCTGCCAGCTGCTATGAGAACCGATCAATACGGACCTGGTGGAGCCGTATCTCACGCCTCTTGTGGCAGAAAATGCGTACACGACGGAATACCTTTGGATTGGTAAACCTGTTCCTGTTTTTTTTTTTACTTCGACCGACAAACGAAAATCAGTTGCGTAGAGTTACCCATTGTGGATCCAGATGAATTTTCTGTATGGCACGTAGATAGATTTTTTTTTATAAAAACTGAAAACGCCCGACGGAACATGGCGTTTTGTCTCTGCTTTAGACGTAAGCACCAGCAATCTATTCTGCAACCACTCAAGTACTGCCCAGAGACTGGAGTGTTAGTATCGATGAACTTGTCAACCATGGTAATTAGGAAAAGGCAAAGCAGGCGGCTGATGGTTACAGCCCATCATCAGCTACACTGTAACACTAAATCAACACTTGGGATATCATATACTCTATGTTGTTTCCAGAACACAAGACTCATTTGTAAGCTCAGGGTATCATTCACACTAGGTTGCTTCCAGAACACAAGACTCAATTTTCAAACTCAGGATATCATTTAAACTATGTTGATTCCAGAACACCAGTTTTATTGAGTATTTTTGAATCCTTGCTATGCAAGAGAATCCCCTTGATTTAAACATATTATCACTTATATGAAACTTGCCAGTACTTTCGGACCGGTATCCCCTGTTGGGGCAACCTTCTCCATTGAGCTTTGTCTTTGACGCAGTGGGGCGTTTGGCACTCAGCCTATTGCTGACCCTTATTTCATTGCCTCACGGCGACTTCTATGTCTGATACAAAATCCTAATGCTGGGGCCTACAACTGGTCAGTGTTTATTGTTGTATTTACATTTTCAGGTAATGCTCACTCTGGAAAAGTCCGCTTATATATCGCACAGAAATAGCCAATCTACTTGGCTGCCATTGTGAAAATTGTGAGTTCCGCACCCAATGCCAATGGTTTGTAAATGAGCATCGGGACGATCTTGCCGAGTGGGGGTGGGAAGATCGTTATAATATGTGAAACCAAAAGTGTATATTTTGCAATCCTTTCAGAGCATCAATGATGATATATGCTGTCGCCGCGATTCACTTTGATATTCAAATCAAGCGTACTTTTGTGAGACTGTCCCACAACCAATGCATTAATTGTGCAATGTTCAAAATGGCGCTCAAGTGTGCCGTGTCACATTAGGATTTGTAACTAACGATTAGAACTGATTCAGACACACCCAAGTGGTCAGATTAAAGTTAAGATAGTCAGTCATGTTTTAAAAGTACTTTAACGACCATTTGCCCTGGTAACTCAGAGAACGGACACCTGTAACCGTGCTGAAATTGCGAGGTCACGAGTCACTGTGATTATCCTTTCCCACAATGCATTGTGCATGTTTAAAATGGCGCTCAACATATGTACATGCATGCCTTCATGTAGCATGTATAACTAACGATGATAACTGCTTCATACACAACTGAGCGGGCAGATTAAAGTTAAGATTGTAAGTCATCTTTTAAAAATACGTTGACGACCGTTTGCTCTGGTAGCTCGGAGAACGGACACCTGAAACTAAGCAATACTAGATACCTATACCGCACCCATCATGGCTATATGCAGCAGTATGCTTTTTCCCTGGTCCAAGTTGACCGTCCAGACAAGTTGAAATGAAATGCTGTGTTTGAGCTGACTTTACTGCAAAATAACGGCACATGTTGGCCAGCTTTTCTGTTAACTTTGTCTTACAACTTGGTTATGGTTGATTTGAATGACCAGTTTTGTTTTTTTTTGTTTTTTAAACGGGTGGTTGTTTGTGGGGTGATTTTGCTGGTAGGTCACGTGTTGCAGCTGGTCTAAGGCTGTCTAGTTGGAGCATTGTAGCAAAGTTTTGCATCAAGGTTCTCGAAAAATGCTACAGAATTTGTCAAAAAAAGTGTTTCTTCTGTGAAGAAGTTTATTGAGAAAATGATCCAGGGAATGTAAATTTGCTACTGCAATTGGACTGCACCATCGTCTTGCGTGTCGGGTCATTTAACATTTTAAAAGTGCCCATGCCAAGGAAATCTGGTCGTTTTGACCAGGTGGGTATTGGGGTCGGTCATTGCAGGTACTACTGTACCATGATGATACCTATTCCCATGCAGAACCTGCCAGTATATAAAAGAGAGTGAATGTAAGAACATTTGGAAAAATAACGTGAAATTATTCTTGACGCATGAGATGGAAGTACTATATATTTATAGTTTCAGTATCTTAGTGTCATCAGGAACCTGTAATTCATATATAGCCTATATAGCAGTTCCCTGGAGTTATAAGAAATACGCCTTTGGTGCTTATATTTATTTACATATTAATCTATTGAAAATTTAGACCAATCTTTTAATTCGTAAATAATTAAAGCATTTCAGCTACAAACCTATGCAAAGCAACTTAATATTTTTCCGATTTCATACTTCCATTTCTGCTTTTTTCATGTTATGGTCCAGCATGATAATGAGCCAAAGCAAGATTCCCTAGGTATTTGGTACTCCCATTTCATGCATTATAGTTTGGTCTGCTTTCTGCAATTATATTGCACCATCCTGGCATATGTGTGCATAAAATATTATCAATCAACATTCCGTGATAAAAGGTTAAGTACATTCAGGCCTAGTGATTATCTTAATGTATTTTTTCTTCTTGCTTTGTAGAAAAATACACAACTTACTAATTAAGGGATAATTTATCCGGTAATTGTCTCCGAATTGATAAACATAATATGTGTGCAAAAATTCTCTAAAGACTTACATGTATGAATATAAAATTTGTCTTATCTTAATTGATAACATGGCGATTAAAAAAAAATCTTAATTTCCATCAGAATTTTGTAATCTGAGAGAAAATAGCCAAACCAGTACAATAATGACTAAAATGTTGTGATTTCGTAAACCATGTGAAGGCAAAATACTCGAAACTCCCCAGAATGCACCATTTTGCATGCTCAAAGTCAAAATTTTTCGGGGGGGGGGGGGCGGGAGTCTGGGGGCATCCCCCGCATGCCTGCGGCCCTTTGGGTCGTGTAGGTCACATTTGGGCCAATTAAAAAAATTACGGACTTTTTTGGGCCAATTGGGTCTCTGACTGAGTTTGTTGCACTGATCTGGGTCGATCAGTATTTATTAGGGAAGGGCGGCTTAAAAGAACATTTTTTTGTGCCATTAATTTTAGGGTTGGGCCTTTTAAGTAGGGTCTGTCAGGTTACCGGAACCACACATATACTTTTGTTAGGCCTTGGGTAACTAGGACACTTGTTGAAACATGTTGAAAATGGATGTTCTTTCCCCTTTTACACATTACCTCTTTTGACGTCAGTTTAATTTATTACCTGGGCACAGACGGAGGCACTTATTTATTGAAAAAAAAACCCAATTGGGAATCAGGGCATAGCCCTATATTAATCCCTCTTGCACACAGAGGAGAAGTATTAGACATCACACAACACGGAAGACGATACACTTGCTTGGCACACTTGTAAGAGATGTAACAAAACGTGACAATACGGATCGAATGGCACTGCCACACAGCTTGAAGAAGTGAACCAAGGCAAGACTCCACAGACAGCAAAAGTGTTGGGGTAAACATTCACACTATATCCAGATTTAGATATTAGAAACAATAACTGCTTTGCATATAAATGTCCAGATATACTGCTATACCAAATTTCACGTCACTGCTGTCTACCTGTGTCATTTATATACTAGTACTGTCCTTGTTTGCATTACCACAGGCACACTCAGGGGAGTCCACCAGCCCTTTCATATAAACGTCTCTATGTAGGTTGGTGCATTTCATTCGTAGCCGAGCATGAATAACGAGAATACCCTTTGTAAGTATAAAACCAATAGCAGAAGCTAAATTGGCGATCGATTACATAAAAATAAGTTTTCGTGTCAGTTGCCTCCGTGTCTATAAATTCATGTTATGCAGAAAATAACAGCTTTTGCGAGTTTAGTTTTCTTTTATGTTCACAGTAAATCACCATTATTTGAAATTACTTCTCATTAGTAATCATTTATAAAATAAATGCACGGTTATTATTTTAAAACAACAAACGAAACTGACCATACCTCTAAATATTGTGATCAATGATTTGCATTTGTCGTATTTTAATTGTCAAGAATGGTCATGTCAAAACGATTATCACATTCCAGAAAACCCCATTACATAGTCATTAATTGACATGGCAGGTAATAATATTTATGTAAGGTGAAATATTTAATTTTAATCACCAATTTGTCTGCATACTAGTATTGTCCTTGGAAATGTATGTTACAAACTTAAATCACAGAAACATATCCTGCTTCAAGCTAAGCAATATCTCTGCTAAAATGAAGAGATTGAAAGAAGAGAAGAGCATGCACTAAATATCAAACAAACAACACCAACACTTGAGACTTGAAATTGCCAGCAACAGAATGTGCGTGCGTGCGTGAGTGCATATGAGTGTGTGTGTGTGTGTGTGTGTGTGTGTGTGTGTGTGTGTGTGTTTGTGAAAGAGCATGCAATAAAAAAAGAAAGAAAAAAGGTCGAAATATACCATTTGAGTATTGGCATTGCTGGTATTAGACCTCTTGTTTGATAGTCACTTTATTTATTTTGTGATCCGCAAAATTCTTCCCAAGCAATAGTTCCTTGTGACTAATAGCGATATTTATTATTATCAGGAAAACTTCCCCTTTACAGCGGGGGCACCGATGGAACGGGGTAAATTCCATGATGCGTCCAATATATATGTACAAGTAATTCGTCATACTTATTGACACAGATATGTATACGTCACAAATTAAGTATCTATAATTAATAATTTGTGATGTGTGTCCTCCGCACCAAAACTAGAGATAAACCACTCGTTGGAACAAAACTCTAGAAAGCGTAAGGACAAGTACATTATACATACTACATAAATACAATGTAAAACATAGAAAAAGAGGCATTTCCAATGTATGTATATACAAATCGAATTGCAAAATTGTCAATTCACCATGACTGCATACTTAATGTGGGTTTATATTGGGGGGGGGGGGGCAGCAGAGTGACGGGGGTGGGGGGTGGGGGACGAAGCCGCGCAGGGGTAACAAGTAGCCGCAGCGGACACCGGCTCTGCTGGTTTAACTCCGTCTATATACAATATAATGTGGATCGCATAAATTACAATACATGTATATATATTTACCATATGCCTAAAGTGTTAGCAGTAAAGATATTGAAGATTCGGCACACCCGATATAGAGGGGTGCTGACGGCTCACAGCTGACTGCTGTACTGATATTTTCCGTAATGCAGTCCAGTGTATTACGGAATATCAACGCCATCTATCCACAAAAGTTAGCTCATATCTTGCTACTGTACTGATATTTTCCGTTGTGCACGGTCGAGTGCATTAAGGAAATTCAGCGCCACCTATCGACAAGATTGATCCTCTCGGTATATGATAAGCATCACTAAACGTGGCATGTTCCATATCAGTTCTAGTATCAGCATGGAGAACTTCATATCATGATATGAAGCTCTCCATACTGATACTCATACTGGTATGGAACAATCCATGTATCATATATATATATTCTTGCGTAATTGTGCATTTCTGATTTTAAAGAACATCTTTACTTCCAGACCTAGTACCAATAGCGCATTGTCCATTGTCACCATTGTCCAATTCCCCTATCACTTTTATCATAGAGGAATTTAATATTTTTTTCTTAATTTTGTAGTTTTATAATTATCTAAAAGTTGTAAATTTTTTTTATCTTAACGTTTTCTGGGCTATTTTATTTGAGCTTCCATTGAAATTTACATCATGGTTTCGATTTCTTTTGAAGCAAACTTTTTGCGAAACTAGAATAGAAATTGTCTCGTCGGTAATCAATATATGGCTCAGATCCATAGAACGTCTATGGCAATGGTGTGGGAAGAAAGCTTTTCCTTCGGTGATCATCACCCAACCATCTTTTTTCAAGCCGAATGATCATTGTAAAACTGTCGGCGTTAATGACGTGCCGCAAGACGATATGCACGTTAGATTAAGTAATTATACCTCACCATCGTTCACTATTGTCAGCGTGAGTTGCATTATATTGGTCAGATATGGAAAAGAATTCTTTATCATTAAATCACAATATTCTTAGATCCATAACACCATAAGATTAAACGAATAAACATATATTGCATATATGTGGAAATATCGAGAAGATGACATGAAGCTACTACCGCAATATAAGTATTTTGCAATCATTAAACAATGACATTATGCAGATCTCTAGTTATTACACCATGAGGCAATGCAATATACACGTGAATAATGGTTAAGGATATATGGCAACTTTGATCCGTGTTTGACGTTAGGTATTCTTATATACTCTGTGCACATTCTGTTACATTCCTCTGCAACAAATTGTTTTCATCCCTCATGATTTCAACCGAGCACCATCAAGTCCCTGGTTTTTTTTTAAACATGTCGTACATCGCGGTGACGTCCCTTTAAAACTTAGAAAAATGACACTGCATTTTAAGTGTAACACTTATTTCCCTATGAAGCCCTTATATCACTGAGAAACAAGCTAATGAAGCATATGATAAGCACAATCCGACCAAAGCCTGCATTTTCATAGAACACGTGTATCGCAGCAACCAAGAGGTCACCAACTGGGAAAATGACTTTGCTTATCAGAACATAAGCAAAGACCGGGGAATAGAGTAAAGGTGTTATCTGCACCCCACTTGGCACTTGAAAACTCGGGACAAGACTTGTACAACCTTTGTACAGCAATACCGTTTTTTTTTTAATCTTAAATTCGTGATATACAGGCAATTGCCAGTTTTCTCCAATAAACATGTGCAATAAAACCTGTCAATTGCGGAACCCATTGGGACTGAATGAAAGTGTCCACAATTGAAAGGTGTCCACATTAGGCGGTGGCTGAACTTGTGCGACCTCCAGGTAAAATGAACATATACATGCTTATATATATATATATATATATATATATATATATATATATATATATATATATATATATATATATATATATATATATATATATATATATATATATATATATATGCATGGTATACATGTACATGATAATTAATCCTTTAATTAATTGTAATAAAAACTGATAGAAGGTTTTAAATAAACAGATTTATTACCACCCCCCCGTGAAATAGAGTAAAAAAATAAACACAAAATGAGCAAAATGAGCAAGCTGTGTCATGCTTAGTTTCAGGATCATGATTTACCAATTGAGTTTGTTTCCTTTGATTGACTGAGTAATTGTGATAACCCTACTCAACCGAAGATTTATTCCCTTTTGATCATCATGGATTAAGACCCAGGTGTCTGTTTTCACATTCTCCACAGCTTACTGTGTTCACTGACTATGGACAACTTCAGTCAAGTTAAAACTTGCATAGGTCAGTGGCCTGAGCTGCCTGCGTTTGTTCAGGCATTCTCATTGTATACACTTGTCCAACCAGCCATTGAAAGTTGAGAACAACGAGATTTGTTATGACCGACATTTTTATTACACGTTGTGTTCACATTAGGCAGGTTATTTCTGCATTTGGAACTATGAAAAGTGTCCTTCATACAAATTAAACACGTGTTCTCATTATGGAGGTGTGCCATAGGTGAAAATGACTTTAATATTCGGGACCGGCATTCGGGACTTGGGAAATCTGTCAACCTCACAGAGGTATCCAGCTTAGGGAGGTGTCCACAAGGAGAGGTTTTACTTTACTTTGTAGTGAAGAAGTGTGACGTAATAATCATATAACTTCTAAAATATGGAATAACATATTACAGTGAAACCAACGTAAACCCGAGGCAAAATAGGACAACACAGAAAACCCTCTTACCTTAATTGAATAGGAACATTGTAATGCATACATGAAACGGATCATCACAGCAAATCCAAAGTTATGAGCAGATAAGAAATGGTGTCTGAAAATTTATTTTGAAGGTTTGGGTAGCCTTTTTGGCCAATTTGTACACCCATTTTGATACCGTAGTGAGATGTTGCCTTATATCTATATAATACTATATTTATATATTATTGCTCCCGGCGTCCACCCGAATCTGATTATACACAAAGCAAGTGACAGACTAACTCATATTTTTCTCTTTGGTAGCGACGAAGTGTTCAATCCCTTCAACATACATATTTGTAATGCTTTGAACACATGCACCGGGGACATAAGACGATTCATATTTTAGTTCTGTTATGCATAAGCAGTCATTTCTGTCAGTCAGTCGCTGATTTACATAAGCTAATTTCTTAGGTGTCCTTTATGAAATTTCCCAACGCTAGTCCGCATTATTGTAAACAGGGACGCATATGTGTACATTCTACCTGTAGTGAACTGTATTGCTTGTATTGTATTTTTGGTGACTTTAACTATTTTGATTTTTTGTATGCGGGGTACATATCTGAAACATGTATACAGCTTCTTTGTTGATTGGGTAACTTTGTTCATGTTTTGTCCTGTGTTTTGCAATATACATTTTGTGTGTCACTCCATGTTCTGGAGAAGTGCCTATCAGTGACATCTCGATGTACTGAGGGGCGATCCAGTTGAAATAAACATGTTTAAACTAAAATACTATCCATAACTGAAAGTGTCCTTAAAATTCGCTGCACAAAACAAATCTGTATTTACATATTATCATTAAAAGATAACAAAGCGTCAGCCTGATCTCCTGCATTGCCGATTTCGACACCGAGAAAACTTGTTGACTCGGTCAAAATTTGGCACTAAATAGTTAAAAGAGACAATAATTACGTCAGACACTGCCACGCATGAAAATAAAATCCTGGCCCAACAGTACACTATTTCCGTGATCCCTCAAGTTCTGAGCTATATTTCTGTTTTTCCGTCAATGCGTTCATAGCTAGAACACATGACTGTTTGTCTCCTTTTTTTGACCTTGTGAGTTGTAGCACGATCCAGTTTCATTCTTTCCGAGGTCTCTACTCAGGACCAGAATATGATCATTCGTCCCCAAAAGAAACAGTCACAACCAACAAAGTAAGCAAAAGAAAATTTAAAAAGATTGCTTCAAAAACAAATAATCTGTGTGCTTTAAATGCTTAATTGGATGCTTCTGTAGCACAATCTTAAAAAAATAAGGAATGACGGACATGTCTACCTCAGTCAACTTGTTCAAGTGTCCCTAATTAGCATAAATTAGAATTCTACACCTTTTTTTCGAGGTCTATTCGATGGTCCTAGAGCATAAGCCTCTGAATTAAAGTTTGAATGGCACCTCCGCCATTAATAGTCTTGAAGATATTCAATTTTTTAACTCTTCAAGTGTTCTTAATTTGTATAAATTAAAATTCTACAACTTTCGGTTGTGGTTCGCCTAAACCACAAACCTATGAGTTCAAGTTGCAATGGTTCCCCTGCCCTTAACAGTTTTGAAGATCTAAATTTTCAAATGGCTACTATTTCCATAATTTTCAACATATTGTCTTTTCCAAACCATGTGCTTAATTTCATTTCTATATCAATAACTGTGCCAAATTTAGTATTTCTTGGTAATGGCCCTAGCTTGCATAATTTTCAACATGTTGACTATTCCAAACCTGGTACTTAATTTCACTTCTACATAAAGAACTGTGGAAAGTTTAGTATTTCTCGGTGACATGGTGTCCGACAAAACCCCCCGGACAAAATTGGCCGTAACGAGTAAATTAATAAATTAGAAAAGAACACTTGCTGCACAGCAAATCTGTCTGGGTGCCTTCAAAATGAGAACAGTTTGAAATGCTACACTTTGCCATTGTTCAACACAATCTAAATTTTGTATATTAGCTTAATTTATATAAATTAAAATGTTGTAGCTTTGGTTCTTTGTTCAGTGGATGTGGCAATGTCACAAACTTATAAACTGAAGTTTGAATGACACCACTATCTACAGTAGTTTTGAAGCTTTTCAATGTCATAATTTTGTGTATTTGCCAAATTTGCATATAATTAAAAGCCTACAACTTTGGTGCCTGGTTCATTGGATGCTGTTAGGTCACAAACCTACAAATTGAAGTTGGAATGTAACTGTATGTTTTATAGTTTTAAAGTTATTCAAGATTTAGATTTTGTGTATTCACCTTATTAATTATGCACAAATTAAAATCCTACAACTTTGGTTCATGGTTCATTGGATGCGGCTTTGCCACAAACCTCTAAGAAAGAAAGAAAGAAAGAAAGAAAGACAGAAAGAAAGACAGAAAGAAAAAAAGAAAGAAAGAAAGAAAGAAAGAAAGAAAGAAAGAAAGAAAGAAAGAAAGAAAGAAAGAAAGAAAGAAAGAAAGAAAGAAAGAAAAAAACCGAAAGAAATATCCTTGGAAAAAAATGTATCTGTGTTGGCACACAGACATAAATATCGGGGAAAAAAATCGTGAAACCCAGGTAAACCAAACGAACCCGCGACACTTAAGTAAATCCAAATACTAAAAAAGACAAAAAAAAAAAAAAAAGAAAAAGAAAAAAAGAAAATGGATATCATATATGGTTATGGTGTACATTAACTGACGTTTTACACAGAGAAATACCAAGTGTACTTAGTTTATTTTAAGCATCTAGCTGTTATTTGATATTTGTCCCCAGAATACACTTTAAAGTGGCGGGGAACTAGCTATATGTAGCTCTATATTAATACCAGACCTTGCTTTGTCAGTCAATATGCCTCCCTGTAGAAATGTAGTGAGGGTAGTCCTTGACAATAAAGCCCCAAGGGGTGCGCCAAGGTGTGAAGGCAAAGTCCTACCATTCAGTCATTGAGTGAGATATTTCCAAATAAGGCAATGACGTAAAACCGACAAGATTAAAGGATTCATTAAAAAAGAGCATCGTGACACAAGGGACAGTCAACCTTTTTCAAGATAAAAGATTGTATACATTCTGTACGTCCACATGTAACTAGATACTCCATTTTGTACACGACAAATAACATATAAAGCAAAAGTATGTGCTTGACTGTCGCAATACAATCTAGTATCCTAAATATAGTATTAAAATTGCCTCCATACTGCATTGTTAGTCGTATAGCATAAAGCGTGTTCAAAAGGTACGCCAGCACATCGAAATGAGGGAGCGTAGTAAAACCGTCCAATTAAAATGCTGCACAAATGTTACCCTGGCAACATTCAGAATTTTTGCAATGGAAGATACGGCCTCCTAATTGAAATAGTATTCAAAGTCAGTAAGCTCCTCATCTTTTCCTTAGCCAATGAGAATGCTCCATCGTTTGTTACCCAACAACCAGCCACAGTAGCCTTCGAGGACTAGCAATGGCTACAAAATTAGGCCGTTTAAAATGTTACTGGCCTAATTGCTTTCACTGTCACATGTTGTTTATGTGAAGTTGAATTTTAAAATGTGCCAAACAGTCATTAACCCAAACATGCAAGCTACGCTGTCGCCATGGTCATACTTTGGAGAAACATCAGACCAGCTTCATGCGTTAATATGCACCATATATGTTTATATACTGCTACTTCCCGGGATGGGAGGGGGGGGGGGGAGTAGCATTTCGGCATCTATGTAGGCCTATGCACATCGCGGGTATAGGCCTAGCCAGCGAGCACCATCTCGCTGTCGTCCATAAAATTGGCAAATAAGGCCTACAGCAGAGATGCTCCTAGTTTTTACAAGGTACTCACTAGTGCCAAAGATTGCCCCTCAACATCTATTTAATATATAATACCATAAAAACTCTACCCTGCACATGTTCAAGTGACGCCCTCACCCTCAGGCCTCATGCCAACGTTTACGTTTTGAAGTGCGACCTCATAGTATCAGGTCCATGAAGTACATAATTTCACGCGCATGCTCAGTGTGTTCTAGCAAAAGGATAGAACATTATAAAAGCCATATCAGTAGCTTTGTTGTTGAAATATGAGAACACGAGTTTGCTGTTTCTTTCAAGTACAGAATAAAATAGTAAAACTGACCAAGTAACTAATACTGCTGCCAGGAAATGTGGAGTTCATAACCGGCCGTATCCTAGACCAGGAAGGGGACGAGTTGGAATAGGCTAAAGACTGGTCTTCATACTGGCAGCAGTATTCTCTATGAGGTTGGTTTTACTTTTTTCCAGTGATTATACTGTATTCAGTGAATGACCAATGAATCAAAGGCAAAATAACAAATGGCAATAGCATGCCCATTTTATTACTACCACTGCACAACATTATTGCGCACTTTTTATCGAAAGTGGTTTTAAGAATTTACCAGGTGGATATGTATTTCTACCAGAAGGATATAGATTGGGTTATCTCCCATTTTGTAATTTCCTGTTCTTGAGGCTAATACAGCTTTACTGAATAAAACTAAAACCAGCTTTTCTGGCGGTCTAACCGGTCAGACTGCCTCCATTGTGGCACTGTAACCTTCGCGCATGCGCGATCAGGTCATAGGGCCACGCCTCCTGTAGTTTCACGGGTCTGATGGCCAGCTTGGTTGATTTTATTATTGTATTCTTCTGACTTTTTACTCTTTGATGCATTTAGAGAAGTGTCACCATGTGTAGTAATTTTGGATCAAAATGAGCGTCACTGTGTGTTTAGCAAGTCTACAAATGTGGAAAAAAATCCATGTTAAGAATTAGGCCTAAGTAAGAAAAAAAGGGAGACTAATTTCAAGCAAACATATCTTATTGGACATGGAACTGTACAGTAAGAAAAAAGGGAGACTAATTTGAAGCAAACATATTTTATTGGACATGGAACTGTACATTTATTACCATAGGCACTCGTAATCTGCATTCAGTCAGTCATTCGTGCTAATAAGATGAGGGGTGGGGGAGGGTGGAGAAGGGTGAACCTATTACATCTGTACGTGCAATTGCTTCCAGAGGGCCTTAGATGCAACAAAGTATTGTGTATTCGTATGTGCAGTCAATCATTCATGCTAATAAGATGGTGGGTGGATATAGAGCTAATACATCGTTAGACAGAGCTACTCCCCAGACAGGTTTGAAACGAGGCTCAGGTCTGAGCCACGATCCCAACTCCAAGTATGACATGAGTTCTCTGTTTCTTAACATACCAACCAACTGCCACTCGCCAGTTTCTTCCATAACTGATCATCCATTGAAACCCACATACATGTACATTGTATATCCATGGCAACAACTTTTTGGCGGCCATTATAGACCAGTTCATAGGACTCTGGTTCAATCGGTTCACTTCGGGAAGCGCACCCTGCTTCGTTTACATTTTGTGCTCGACCAGGCTGACCGGATGCTACGTGGACGGATCTGACCAAAAATACACTAGTTAGAAGGAACCTTCGCTTTCCAGTGGCCCCCCCCCCCCATTTCATTGATGTAAAAGTTTCTTTGTTTTAGATTTAAAAACATTGGCTGCTGGACTGAGATTAATGTGTTCAGGAAGTTGAATTTATGATTTAATGCTAGTGTACTTAAAACTACGGGCACATTGTGATTTGACTTAAGGCGGCCCAAAATTGAAACTACTGTTTCGTGTATCATACTCATGCATATCTGATACTCTTGTCACATACATCAAATAGTTTTTTTTTTGGAAGGGGGTGGAGCTACACCATGAAAAAGGCTATAAAAATGACATACTGTAAGGTACTCAACCCTTTCATGTAAATTTAGCCAATTTAATTTCTTGAAGCTGTCAAAAACAATATGGAATCTCGGTTGCTTGTCCAGAACCAATCTTATAATTTTGTTCTAAGCACTTTGTAATTAGTGTTTGATACCCTGACCCAGATTTATGTACCATGAGTTACATCCACAGTCAAACCTGGGCTGTACCAAGGCAGAACACAGCAGTTTTTATGTTTGAAAGAAAGAAATGAGATTTTTTGTGCAGGGATTTCAAGTGAAGGTTAATCTTTTGAATGAATGACTTGGCATGCGAGGAGCCAGACATATCCTGATGCAGGGTCATTCCCAAATATTTGGTGGAAGAATGAAATATAATCACTGAATCCCAGTATTTTACTTTAAGATAATAATAATGTTGTTTCATATTAGGTCTGGAGCCGAACAACATACTTTCGGTCTTTTCTATGTGTAATGATACTTTAAAGTTTGTTTTCTACTAACCAAGATTGAAATGTGCCTATTTCCCGACATAATCCTTTCAATCTCATGAGTATATTTACCAGGAGTGACTAATACTGAATCATCAACGTACAAAAAAGGTTTGCATGACTTGGCGGTTTCCATATCATTCACGTTCACCAAAAACAACAATGGGCCTAGAATCGACCCTTGGCGAACACCGTTCTGAATAGCCCAAGGACAGATAGATAGACTGAATACTTTAACCAGGGCTACTGGTTCATTGTGCAACAATGATCTTCCACCAGGCCCTGGATGACAAATGAGAACAAATGATGGTAAGTAAGAATGAGGTAACATAAAATATGATAATTGAAGAGAGAGAGAGAGAGAGAGAGAGAGAGAGAGAGAGAGAGAGAGAGAGAGAGAGAGAGAGAGAGAGAAGCAAGTCTAGTGTCACGAGAATGGGATGTACCGGCCTTATGAAACATGGAGGAAAATAACCTGGGAGTAAATCGTGATTTGCTTTATAATGCACATAAAGACATTTAAATGAAAGTCCCTTTATGGTTGAAGGGTGAGCATATTACACATGTTATGGAGGTCAACAATAGGGGTACGATGGTCTAGTCTAAAAATAATTCGTAAGACCCGATTTTGAAGAATTTAGGTTTTTTATTTTTTAATTTGTAAGAGCAAGTATCCCAAATAATGTCACAATAGTCCATGTGGGGGAGAGCAAGAGCATTATAAAGTACAATTAAAAGAATTGGACAAGTACATTTGCTGTATTTGCCTGTTCTGCCCAACATGGCTATCATATATTTCAATTTTTTTGCAATGTATTCAATATGATTTGAAAATGATAGAGTTTCATCCAACATTACCCCCAGATATTTGAAGACACGTACTTGTTGGATGGGTTCGTTTCCAGTATGAATATTGATGTAGCCTTATCTTGATAGACTATTTTGTGTACCAAGTAACATAACTTTGGTATTCTTGGTGTTGAGGGTTAATTTATTTGTCCTGAACCACGTTGAAACATTTACTAACTCATATTTAGAACAGACGCAATATCATGGATTGATTTGGAACAATAAAATAAGACCATATCATCAGCATTTAATGAAATATTACAAATATTGACCACTTCCGTAAGGTCGTTTATATAGATGATGAACAGCAAAGGTCCTGCAATAGAACCTTGGGGTACGCCGCAGTTGATGGCTCTCTCATCAGACAGAGAGCCAACAACTGCAGTGACTTGTTTTCTGTTTGAAAGATAGGAGTTGAACCACTTTAACTCAACATTATTGATACCGTAGGTTTCCAGTTTTTGTGGCAGAATATCATGGTCAACGTTATCAAATGCTTTTTTGAGGGGTAAAAAGTACCTCCTAATACTTGCTGTTATCTGAGTCTGTATGAACAATATCTAAAAATTTAGAAGAGCTGTAGTTGGAGAATGCTTTCTGCAAGTCCAATAGTAAAACTCCCGTGTATAAACCCATGTCCATATTGGAGCGAATTGAATCCGTGAGATGTATTAGGGCTGTATCAGTAGAAACAGATGATCTGAAACCAGACTGAATATTGAAAATATAGACATTATTATCTAAAGCTTAATTAAATTGAGTCTGAACTATCTTTTCAAACTTTTTGGAGACAAGCAGTGGAATGGACACCAGTTTGTAATTGTTTTTACACTTCCGGTTGCCCTCCTCGAATATGGGTACTTTAAAGTCATTAGGAAAAACTGGCATCTTCAAAGATAGGTTTATAATGTATCTCAATGGGTCGCTGACAACATTGGCTACATCTCATTCGGCGCCCATTTTGACAAAGCACGCAGAATTGGAGGTTTTTTTAATATGGTGAAGGCAAAATAGTTGGGTAAGACGCCCTTTGTTCTATAAATTTGTTGAACACTGTCTACATTAAAGGGACAATGAGGCAACTTATCAACTAGATTGGTAGCAATATTACAAAATAAATTATTAAATTTCTCTGCAAACAGTCAAAAATAATTTCTGACGAATTGGAAGATTTAAATCCGATATGACCATTTGAAAGTTCAGCTCTAGTGGGCATTCCCAGATCCCTTCATGATTCCACAGTTTTTTTCCAGTGGAAAGGGGTTTTTTTATCTGGTTTTGCACAAAGCCTGTTTTACCTCTCTTAACTTCACATTGTACAAGATCGCACAAACGTTTAAAATCAGAGAAATAAGCATCAGTACCATGTTTTCTAAATCTAACCCATGCCTTATCTCTTTGACTAATAAGGTTGAAGATGAAACTCTCAAACCAGAGCTCACTTTTTGTTTCAACCTCACCTTTTCAGTTTCACTAAATGTATTTATGGCGTCTCTGGCAGATGGTCTAAACAGTGACCATTGAGAGTTAACATCTTCGTACTTAAAGACTTGATTCCAGTCCTTGTCTTTAGGTATACTGAGAAGGGAATCTGATCATAATCTTTCATACTACATGCCAGTGAATATAGTTCAAAATCGAGATACCTTGACCCCATCTGACACCAAAATAGGATCAATAGTAGTGGCAGATGTCTGTGTAATACGAGTTGCCTCAGGAATGATTTGTTTTCAATCAAAAGGCCATTGTAATTCCTTTAGATAATTCAGCAGATGATTATCATGACCTGTAGTATCTTTGTTAAAATAAGCCAGCAGGTAACATTCCTGTTGACTGAAATTGGTGAGTTCAAGAACACAGATTCAAGTTATTGTAGAAATCATAGTCACTAGGTGCTCTATAGCCAGCCCCCAACAGGATGGGTTTGGATTTAGGAAGAAGCAAATCTATAAAAAGACTTTCAAACCCGTCCAGGTGAAATTCGTATCCACGATTGATAGCAAAAATGTCCTTGATATAAATGCATACACCACCTGTATGCCTGTTTCTGTCTTGACGTTCAACAAGATACCAAGAAATACTTATCTCATTATCAGGCACAGATTCATAATGTTAGGACTCTGTTATAGCAATGACTGATGCATTAGTCTAGGTAGTTTAAACCTGACCTCATCTAAACTGCGAATCAGACTTCTGATATTAATATGAATAAAATGAAGACCTCTCTTTTGAAAATATTCAAAGAAAAAAGACCAGTATTTATTATTGGCATTGCTAGAGTCATGGCCTTGTGAGTATGACACTTGAGTTAAAGGTTCATTGCCATGTATATAGTCAGAGGTGTTACCTTTTACAGAATTAGAAACATCTTACTTAATTGAAACGAGTCCGCAAATACTGTGGTTGACACTGGAAAAAGTATGAAAAACATCAGTGTCCATATCGTATCCCTGAGGTACATGAAGCTCATCAGAAAGGCACAGTTGGCAGGTAACCGAGAACGATATCTCTGTTTCATCTCTGTCATAGAGGTCATTAGATATGGACCTGGTACATCTAAAGTGAGTCCATCTCAGACAGAGATCACAGTCAACTACTTCACTTTTGGTGGTGAATCCTCTCGAACACACAGTAAAAGGGCTTCCCTGTGTGGATTACACTGGATCAAGTACTGGGTTTATGGCCACTTCACCAGAGATAAGAAGACACAGTGCTGAACAACATATACTGGTGAGCAGAAGTTAAGCAACCGGTCACATAAAGTCATATATATGAGTATAGAGGCAATCCCTTGGTAGAATAAGTGGCTGAGACTTCCCTGATGTCCCCTCAGTGCACTGACCACATTTATTGACAAGGTGCTGTCCCAAAGCGGCCTTAATTAGGCACAGGGCGCTGGGAAAAATTTGACAGACGTTATCCACGTTACCTGTGTAGCAGCATGGAGCAGGGGAGAAAGCTTACGGATGGACAGCGATGGGAAAGTGTGGCCCTCTGCTACCTAGCAGGTTGGTCGAAGAAAAAGAGCTGCTGAAGAGTTTGACATAAACAAGTCTGTGGTTTGACGACTTTTGCAGAAGTACATGGGAAGAAGAAGTAAAGGACAGGGCAAGAAGTGGCCATCCAAAGGCTATGTATGGTGAGACAGACAGGTGCTGACCTAGCAGTGGAAGACAGGTCTTTTTCTATGGCTAGAGAAGGTCGGCTTCAACTGCAACAGTAAACAGGGTGACGCATCAGCGAAACTACTGTCCATTATTTCTGTGAGAGGGGGACCCATTTGCAACTGATGAGACCTCTGTCTGAACATGATCCTTCAAAAAAAAAAAAAAAACAAACAAACAAACTTACCACCACAGGTAGCAGGATAGGAGCAGAAAGTACTCATGATGCCATAGCCGTTTGTTGGATACATGTATGTACTGAGTACACTCAGCAAGTAAAGTGCCATGACTATACCAGACATACCAAGAGGTGCCATCATGACTTGTAGTGACTTGCACAATAGCATGAAGTCTTAATGCAGTAGCAGTCACACGAAATTCGGTTATGTCGGCTTCTGTTTTCCACAGTTTCCTGTCTGCCATGTTGGATAGTTACCCACATGTATAAATGTTCCCTGGTCTGTAAAATAAACACTACATCAAGCAGAAAAGATTAGTACATGTTTCAAAATATTTAGAATGAAGCAGAATAAACATGTGGGTGCAAAGGGCCCATTAGCTCATCGGTTGGCACTTCTGCACATCTGATGAGCAGCCATCTTGATCGGGCAATGCCGATAATATGGTAAGATAGACAAAGCAGTTTTTCAGTGTTGGTCGCAGTGACCCGGATTCTTAGTTTCAAAACATGTAAAATGCAGCAGAATGGACATGTGGGTGTAAAGGGCTCTCCTTGTTGATTGGCGCATGCCTACCCCTTCTTGATTCAGGATGGGATACCCATTTGAATTTGGCAATTGAATGTTTGACTCTTTGGCCGAAATGGATTTGGGATGTTGGTGACAAGTGCTGCCATGAACACACGTAGATTTCAATGAATGATCAGTTGGATATACACGTCAAAACAGTTTTGGAATAAACTGGTGAGTTGGGGTTTGTTGGCATGTAAAGACATGGAGAAATCATGTCAAACTTAGAAGTCGGATGGTAGCCCAGATCTGAGCCTCGTTTCAAGCTTTTCTGTGAAGGAGCTCCATCTGATGAGGTAGTAGTTCTAGGTGCACCCATCATCTTAGATTGACTGCACAGATGAATACACAGTACCTTACTGCATGTAAGGCCCTCTGGGGCCATTGGCATTGCACGTACAGATGTTCTTGTTTCACCCTTCCCTCTCCCTCCCCCAATTTTATTAGCCCCAGTGACTGACTGGCTGCACATTTTGAGCACCTGTGTGTATCTAATATAATCTAATCTAATATCTAATGACATCGCTGCTTGGAAAGTACACAATTTAAATAGATATATGCGCACAAGGGGTATTTCTACCATGGATCCTGTTGGTTTTTCCTGGGCATTTCGCATTTTTGTGTTCAGTTTATTTGTCAATGGAGTTGGCCACGAGTCTCTCAAACAAAGTTACAATATAATGTCAATGCATAACCTTGCCTGTGAGGCTACCTCAGCCTTACGCCTACCGTCATTTGAATGACTGCTTTGGAGTAAAACCTGCTTTGAAAACAAACAAACAGACAAAGACCCTTTTAGTTTAATTAACATAAGAGTCGACGTTTGGTGGTTATCGATTTTTAACACAAATGCAGAATACCTAACCTTGAAAATGTCAAAGCGTGTGAAAATAGTTTCGGTTATCACACACTTTAACATACGACCTTCGAAAAGGCAAATTTGTTCGGTTAGCCAGTACTGCTCTGGAATACCAGCTAACAATCTGGCTAATTCGTATGGACAGAGGTACAGTCCACAAAACCACAGGCCAGTAAAGTGTACGAATTGAATGCCTTTTGTGTTGCAAAATCATCAATTATTAGATAATTTCCTTCCAACTTTTGTCAATATTGTCCGAATTGCATATGACATTGAGTCCGTTTGTTGAAACATTTTATATCCAAAGTAACGTAATGTCATGTAAAACCCTTTTTTATATGACCTCGCCGATTATCAAGTTTAGGATTGGTAGATTTTGCCCTTTATCATAAAAATGTACAGGCCAAGCCTAATAAATTCACAAATTCGACCTATGTTATGAACTTTGAAGTGCTAGCCAGGGGACTGTGTTAATGTTTCAAACTCCAGTCCACATCAACCCGCGTCAAGTACGTACCTTTTAACGTTTCCTTTGACTTTGATCTCCCTTCTTTTGAATATATATATATATATGTATATATATATATATATATATATATATATATATATATATATATATATATATATATATATATATATATATACATATATATATATGTATATATATATATTATGTGTTTGTGTTTACGGATTTACGTCCCCATATAAATATATGTTGACTTATACATGAGCATATTCATGAAATGTATACAATATCTTCGTTCATATGACACTTTTTCTCTCGGAGGCATGTCACATTTTATACAATTCGGATGTGAATTCAACCGGATAAGTGAATCCGTCTCCTTTAGCTGCACTCTAAAATAAATAAGTGCGTCGTTATTAGAGGGATATGCGTGGGCGATAACAGTGCTTCGTCGCTGTGTTCTCAATTTATGTATTTTTTGCTACTTAATTTTATCTTTTGGCATCATTCTGTTTTAATGTTCACCTTTCAGACATTTTAGGCTAGCTTGTTTTCTGTTAGGTCAAACCCCCAGGGGCTATGGGTAGCAAGCAGCTACTGACGACAGTTACAAGCTCGCCTAATTGTGCTTGATATCTGTTTAAGAAATATTACATTTTTGTTGCTTTCTCTTGACTTAAGTACAAATAATGACTTTCATTCTTTTCTGACTTGCCCTATAATTTAGCTGTTAATATCCTAAGATTAGAAAGTTTGGCTACAATAATTTACAGTTTTTAGACTTGTCGGTTTTGCTACTTAATTTTATCTTTTGGCATCATTCTGTTTTAATGTTCACCTTTCAGACATTTTAGGCTAGCTTGTTTTCTGTTAGGTCAAACCCCCAGGGGCTATAGGTAGCAAGCAGCTACTGACGACAGTTACAAGCTTGCCTAATTGTACTCAAAATCCTGTTAAGAAAAATTGTTTTGATAACATGTTTTTTGACATAAATGCTAATGACTTTCATTCTTTTCTGACATGCCTAAATGCACATTTACTCAAAATTGACAGTATTTTCTTAAATGTCACAAACCTGACACATTAAGTTGATACATTGACTCACAGTTGGCAGTTAAATAGAGCTTAATTGTTTGGGGGGTAGGTGTCATCACAGAGTTTGTTTTACATTTCTGGTGCAGGATGTCCATTGTTACAGTCCTTGTTGGGATTTCCCTTGGTTTGTACAGGTGGTCTAGTTGCAACTGTTTATTTTACTATCACTGGGACTGAATATAAGGCCCCAGCTTGTTTCCACTTCAGTTATACACTGGCGGGCGGTTTAACTAGGATAAACTGTCCAGCCAGAAAGGGTACATATTGGTTCAGGGGTAAGTCAAATTGTTCTTATCTGAACCTGTACTATACAAATTTAGTAATTATGGTTTGTTTGACAGGGGTTCTTCTTTCATAACGAAGCTCTGCATTTATAAGCAAAACTTCACGTATTTAGCTAATTCATCATTTGCCACGTTCTTATTTATTCTTTATTATGTGGGTTGTCTTTGCTGAATATTTAGCTTAGACAAGGAGCCGCTACTCAGAGAGACATGTACGGGTAAAAGGCTCCGAAACATGTTGAGTAGTTACCCGCTGAAGACCCTTTAATTTATTTGGGCTGATACAGCCTATGTCAAAATTTTACAGAGGAACGTGTGCAATATAGACAATAGTAATTCCATATGTATACAGGTTAGACAGGGACAGGTTAGCTTATGGAGAGTAAAGAGTTCGAACTGCGGAATAGGATATTGACTACTAGGAAGTGGTTCTGGGCAAAAAGACACAAATACTTTTCTATGTTTAAGTACAACTACCTTGTTTTATCTTTTTCTGTGATGTCGTGTACCAGGTGCGGATTCAGATATTTTTACAGGGGTGTTTGAAATTCAATAGGCTAGGTGTCTGGAGCATATTAGTTGTCATACTATAGCCTTTTTGCCAAAACATTGACAACCGTGTTTGGTTTTAAAAGCAGCTTAATTCCATTTTATTTAAAGATGTATGTAAAATACTTTGTCACATTTTGTGCCCCACCCCCAGCATAACATTTTGAAGTTGGGGTTTTGTCGGTACATTTATCATTTGTGATAATGATGTGCGAAATTCATTTAAAATCTACAATTGTACCGTGGTAATCGTAACACCAAGTTATTTTTAAAACAAACAAACAAACGAAGGATTGCTGTATGTATTCTTCATTCATGTGCCTATGCAACATTAAATATCACTGGACGTTACTAAAATGAGAAATAGAACGGCTTAAAAACTGACAGAAAATAATGAAGAATTGTTTTTTTTTATGTCCCGAATTAGGGACGTTGTATTGGTTTGAAAATTCCCGCGGCTGCACGCCTGAGGCCCAGTTACCCTCATTCTGGAACATTCTTTTATGGATCTATGTGACGTGGACTTAGCTTGCCCTGTGTTTGAATATTGCTTTGTCCATATTGCATATTATCGATCAAAGGGAAATTTGCTGCGAGTTTTTTATCTGGTGACTTGCATAAAAAAAGAAAGGGAAAGGGGGAGACGGGGTGCTGCTGGCGTACCATCTGCATCCACACTTCCTCCTGTGAATTCGTTCCCGTTGTTATCAAATACACTGCTATTGATGTCTCATACTTATTAGCTGATCTGGTTCAGACACAAATTGCTGGGTACATATAGTATGTTTGAAGTACCAAGGTTCAAGCATCTCGGAATGCGTTGTGGATCTGGTGCCCTATCTTATTGGGAAGGATAAGGGGTTTTCTGTATTGGCGTACTGGGTATTTTTATTTGCCGTACTTGCGTAATGGAAGCCCCTTTAATTTCCGTACTTCGTACCAATCATTATTTGTACATTTTATTATTTTCCGTTCGTTATACTGGGGCAAAGTAATCAGTGTTGTACCGTTGTAATAGGGGTTCCTCCCCGCTCCCCTGTCCCCTCCATCTTCATTAATGAAAAAAAACACTGCTGTGCGTGTCCGATCATTTGGACGACGTCATTGAGGGCAATGTTATGTACGTCTCAACATGAGCGAGTTTGTATACTCAAGACTTGGCGTTTGTCTTCACAGTGGCAGACGACAAGAAGACACCACGAGAACGGGTTCTTTTGTCAGATAGAGTACAAAACCACGATGCGCGAACGGCGGAGTAGGTAGCTTAATTTGTTTTTTTATCCTGATACAAGTTCAGCGACTATGAGCGGTGCCTCCTTTTTAAACTATGCTGGGTGTACATGATTTAAGGAGAGTAATTTCCGTTCGTACTATGGCCTTCATTGTTTGTTCAACAATCTTAGAGAAATCACATTTAACTATAATTTCTAACCTTCGATGCACTCCTTACATGCAACAGTTACGTATTCCAATTGGACTGACGGTTTGAAATAAACTGCCTGCTTTCGAAAGTAATAAAATGATATTTTCAGAATTACTGCAGTCACCCAGATTTAGTTGGTGTTTCTCCATACAGTGTTATTTACTCCAGTAAATTGCAGATTACAATGGAAACTAACGGAAATTAAAAAGTTTCCTTTTGAAAGGAACCAGATTTGACTGGTATAAGTGGGAAGAAATCAGTTGTAACAAGTTTGTATACAATAGACCTGTTCATACCGAGTTGTACCGAACTTTTCCGGACCATAATTAATTATGAGTTCCATTGTTGGCCTGATTGTCCAATCAGCAAGACGCCAAGTCTGGCCCATGCCTCCATGTTTACAACGGATGCCACAACTCACGCTAGTGATTACAGCATGGATTGTGCTTAACAGTAAAAATCTTTTACCTGAAACGTCACATCAGTGGTCAAACGTGCATTTTTAGCTTGTTGACAGTTTGATTTTCATTAACCCCTAGCACGCCGTGTTCGAGCACGCTCGAAATGCATGTGAAAATCGTTTGCCACCATTGTCGAGTGTAGCTGCGTGCAACGTAAGTCAACCTTCACCAGCTTCCCGCTGGCTGGCAGTGTTTCTTTACCTGCAAGCGTATGCATTTTATCGTAGACAAACTTCATTACTTGCGGATGGCTCTTTCGATTTTACGGTTATATATATATATATATATATATATATATATATATATATATATATATATATATATATATATATATATATATATATATATATATATATAGCAAGAAGTGGCCTACGACAGTTACGAGCTTGCCTAATTGTACTTGATATCTGGTTAATATTTTCATTGCATTCTCTTGACATAAATACAATAGACTTTCATTCTTTTCTGACTTGCCATATAATTCTACTGTTAATATCCAAAGATTATTAGAAAGTTTGGCCACAATAATTTACAGTTTTTAGACTTGTTTGTTTTGCTACTTAACTTTATCTTTTGGCATCTTTCTGTTTTAATATTCACTATCAGACATTTGAGGCTTACATGTTTTCTGTTGGGTAAACCCCCAGGGGCTACAGGTAGCAAGAAGCGGCCAATGACAGTTACATGTTTGCTTAATTGTACTTAAAATCCTGTAAAGAAAAATTGTTTTGATAGCATGTTTTTGGCATAAATGCTAATGACTTTCATTCTTTTCTGATATGCCTAAATGCACATTTACTCAATATTAAAAAAGTACTCAAAATCGACAGTATTTTCTCAAATGTCACAAACCTGACACATTGAGTTGAAACATTGACTCAGGGTTGGCAGTAAAATAGAACTTAATTGTTTGAGGAGTAGATGTCATCATGGAGTTTGTTTTACATCTCTGGTGCAGGATGTACATTGTTGCAGTCCTTGTTAGGATTTCCCTTGGTTTATACAGGTGGTCTAGCTGCAACTGTTTATTTTACAATCACTGTGACTGAAAATTATGCCCCAGCTTGTTTCCACTTCAGTTTAACATTGGTGGATGGTTTAACAGGATAAGCTGTCCAGCTAGAAAGGGTACATATTGGTTCAGGGGTAAGTCAAATCGTTCTTATCTGAACCTGTACTATGCAAATTTGGTAATTATGGTTTGTTTGACAGGTATCCTTCATTGATATGTAGCTCTGCATTTATAAGCAAAACTTCACGTATTTAGCTAATTCAGCAATTGACACGTTCATATTTATTCATTATTATGTGGGTTGTCTTTCCTGAATATTTAGCTTAGACCAGGAGCCGCAACTCAGAGAGACATATACGGGTAAAAGGCTCCGAAACATGTTGAGTAGTTACCCGCTGAAGACCCTTTAATTTATTTGGGCTAATACAGCCTATGTCAAAATTTTACAGAGGAACGTGTGCAAGATGAACAATAGTACTTCTATGTATATAAGTTAGACAGGGACAGGTTAGCTTATGGAGAGTAAAGAGTTCGGACTGCGGAATAGGATAATGACTACTAGGAAGTGGTTTTGGACAAAAAGACACAAATACAATATATATATATATATATATATATATATATATATATATATATATATATATATATATATATATATATATATATATATATATGTATATATACATTCTTATAAAATGGATAAAGAGCTAACAACTGCCCGTTTCTCACGACATTTTGAATGACATAACTGTAAAATTTACCCCCAAAACTTCGTGACTTTGCACCTTTGCAGTCGAGATGTTTTGCATCGTCCGCCATTATGTTTTATACTGATGGAATCCTTAGATTTTCGTTGTTCTATGTGAGAAGCTCTCTTATTGGCTAAGAACAAATATTCCTGGGATATTCCTCGAAAAATGGCCACATATTTTTATTTTCCTTCATTATAAATGCGCTTAGGATATTCCAGGCTCCTCGTTGGCGGGATTTGATCACGTGTCGCTAACTGCCGAATCAAACTCGTTCTTACCCATGTGCCTGTCTCTGGCGCAATGTTGGGAAGGTGAATGAGTCGTATTCATGCAAAGATTATTGAACCAAGTTGCTATTTTTTTCACATTATATTTTCACAAAAAACCTTCATCGAACAAATCTAGACTCAGATAAAGGCAGGAGTGACAATTCCCTGTGGAAGGCAAAGAAAATACGCAGACCGCACCGTGACGAAGCCAAGATCTTTGCAGCCGCATGGAGGTATAAACAAATATACCTTCATGGTAGCCATAAACACCATGACGATGTGTTGTTGATCGCTGTCTTCGGTGCGTCAGTAATTGATGTTTTTAACAAAATTTTGTTGTTTTAAATTTATTAGAATGTTTGAATGGAACAAATCTACATGCCAGAACAAGACATTAATTCAATTCATGATCAAAGCAAGCTCTGACCAACTTAGTGTTCTTCACTTGGAATGAATCGCAAAAAATAACAGAGCCCTAGCTTGTTCAATCATGCATGTCGCTTGTTGTAGTGAATAAAAAATTGGTTAGTGGCAAACTGTGTGCAATAGCAGATATTGGCAGCTTGCTTTGGGTTAAATCCAGGCACATACTTCGTTTTACTTTGTGATCCTTGCATATGTAATCCGGCCAGCATGGTCGAGCAGAAAATGTAAACAAAGCAGGGTCCCGTTCCCGAAGTGAACCGGATAAACCCTAGTCCTATGAACTGGTCTTGGTCGGAAATGTGCGCGGGATCGCATATGTATGTTCTGCGCATGGTCACACAAAGATGGATGCCGTACATCGTGTAGTGGTTGGCTGAAATTCTACCATAAATCTAAGACACATATGTGTAAAAAGCGATGTATTTTTATTGAAAATATATGGAAAATATATGCGATGGAGTAGCAAAATTTGTGAATGGGCTGAAGTGGAATTTCTTGGCATTAAATCTTTGACAAAGGAATATGAAACTGTAAGTACATTATACTATCATTGAGTGCGGAGGTCGTAATCCCTTCGATTGAACCAATGCCAGACTGTACGCAGTCTGGCACTGTTTCAAAGTCTAGCTCTCCCGATTGTCACTGCGAGCATGGTGTAGAAGATACTTGGCATTATATTTTTGTTGTCCCTTTTATGCAATTCAAAGGGACAAGTTACATACATTTGTTTCACATTTTGCTACTGTCACCCTGCAAACAGTTTTATTAACGAATTGTTCATTTGAATATGACAAAACCATTTTTCTGTCGGTTCAAGAATTTTTTAATTGTCATGGAATGAAATATTTTAATTCAAATCAAAATGTTAATGTTAATAGTTGTGATTATAGTAAATCATTCATACATCCAATCTATTATAAAAATGTCAATGTACAGATCACCTCAAACAATATATCGATGAGACACGCGAGTTCAAACTTATGTCAGTTGTAAAAGATAAAATAAACGAATGCAGTGTTCAAAGAGCTCTCTTTGTTATTGATGCCAACGACCCACACGTTTTGCCAACTGGATTCATGTGTCACGCTTGCTTCCAACGGAGCGGTTAAATAAATGTTTCCCTTCCGGGCACATATGTTGTGTAAACTAGCTGTAATACTTCCATTCAAAGCAAATATTCTTTTGACAAGTACCAACTGACTTCTTGCTTCTAATTTATGAATAACTGTCACGATAACATCGATCTAATCGAGGGTACGACACTGGATTTGGTTTATTTATGTTTGTTGCGCCTAGAAATGTTTGTATGTGCAAGTGTTATAACTCTGCCGGAAAACTTTGACTTTTGTTCACGAATGCAGAAGAGCAACGAAGTTTTTCCAAGAATACAGAGAAACAACGTGCATGCACGTCTCTGCTTCAAATGACCTTCGAGTAGTTGCTACTTTTGTCAGCGGAGCCAGAGTTGCGTAAGGATTTTCAAAGATTGGATGGACATTTTTACTATTGTCCCAAAATCTTGCACAATTAAACAATGACTCATCTCTCTCTCTCTATCTCTCTCTCTCTCTCTCTCTCTCTCTCTCTCTTTCTCTCTATGGTGGTTTATTGTCAACATCTTTAATATCTTGACAACTATAAGTTACAATTCTGGGTAGCCTTGCTGTTATTACGCTGAAAAAGTTTTACGATTGTGCTTATCTGTGCAGATTTTATTATTGGAGGACTTTCATATGGTTTTTGAAGAGTTTAACAACACTTCGACTTTGCACCTGTATAGCACTTAAGATATTTCAAACATATTAGGATGAATGGGTTAGCACCTTGGCATCATGTAGTCACATAGTAAAGCATAATCATGGGTGTTCATGTACATTCCTAAAAATTCAGAGTAATAGTAACAATAACAATAATAATAATAGGCTACCAAAGAGATCAATGGCCTATCACGACACTGTTGGCATCAAAATTACACATCTTTTCATTTTGTTTTTCTTTGTGTAACTCAATATAATCAAACTGAAATGACCTCTTTTTTGTACCAGTATTGAATCAATAAACACAGCTGCTGGGTGTGCTCATGCCAGCACGCCAGATATGCACGATTTATTGGAAACTGGGGCTTGGATCTAGTTTAATCCTGCCATGTACATAGATACACCAATGTCGAGATCAGAGTGAACAAAGAGATGATTCTACGACTGCTACATTATATTCAAATTAAGGCACTGGGTCCTGAGTCTGTTTAAAACCCTGGAAAAACAGCACGGAGTAGATTGTCTTCTTTAAAATGGTTTTAATTTTGATATGTGCTGAATGATTGGACTTAAATATAAACTTATAAATCTGCGTAAAATCTAACAGTTGACCACACCACAATTTAAGAATGATATTATTCATGCTAAAAAAAACTGCTATTGGTACAGCATTTGGAATAGTGTAGAGGACAAATGTGGGGGGGGGGGGTGCGTGTAGTCTGTGATACCATTTTATATGATCACTATTTTGGGATAGTGTGTTAATCCTGAAAAGGTCATTTTGCTCTTGCTTGAAGGCATGTGTTGGCGGGTTATTAGCGATGACGTTCGAAAATTTACCAGGTAGCGGTCATCTCTGTGGTCCGACATTCGTGGTCTCTCAGAGCCTTCTCTTTTGTCACATTGCCTTGTCTCCCGGGAGCGCCTCTACCAGCTGTTGATAGCGCCTATGGAACACTGCGTCCCCTTGGCCACTTAATGCTGCAAAAGGCCGGCTTCTAACATTTCAGTGATCCTCCCCCTGTCAACCTGTGAAGTCGGCTTCCGGTAATCCGCATGTGGAGGCATGCTGGCTTCAAAGTGCAACGACATGGTGCCACTGAGCTCATTTTGAAGCTCCTGTGAACCTCAATGTCAGAAACAATGTCGACTAAATTCTGAATTTCATCCCATTTCCAAGACAATCTTTTGTACTGCACTCGATCAAGTATGGACTAGGGTCCTTTGACCACACTGCATAACATTACTGTGATGCATCCAATTCCATATATAACATTGTATGTATCATACCCCATGTTACACCAATGAAAGCGTTCTCATTTTTTTCGCAGGAGTGTATGTTTATAACCACATAGTATAAGTTCTGTGTGTCCATACATATCCGCCTCTGAAGACAGACCATCAATTTGCCTCTGCTCTAAATGTGAGCACCTAAAATATTGATTTTTAAATGTGCATAGTAAGCTGCAACATACATGTAGTTTCTTTGAAGTTGGATTTTGTTAGCTGTTCCTAGGAAAACTATACATGTTGTGATGATGGGCTGACAATGTTCAATGTCATGAAAGGTTCACGTGTTTGAAAAACAATCCTCCACATTTAGTCACTGTCATGAATTAGTATTTTGTGTGGAATTATCCGGTTACTGATAATATAATAGCAATTCCTTTGTAGGCTTGGTTACATAGAGGTAGTTTCCCGAACAAAGATGATTGTTAACATTTTCGACATTTTTACTTTTGCAATGATATTCTTTTCATAAGGTATCGGTTCATTATCAACTTGTACGTATGTGGTAAGATTGGTGGAGAACCAAATCGTGACAGAACGCACATTCGGATGCATGCATACATGTGAACTCTTGGATTTAGCAAGTATGTCTAATGTTCTTTTCAAGTTTGCTCTGTTTTGGTAAAAAAAGGACACTAACAATTAAAGGACAAAGACGTTTAGCATTGTTTTCAGCCTGTTGTCATCAATAATTCAATCTTGCTTTTGACGTAAAACTCAGAATCCTGTCAATCATGCTACAACATATGGCAAATATGAATCTGCACAAAAGTCATTTAGATATGTGAGGTTGCATCTCTGGCATTAGCTTTTTCAGTCATATCGCTGGCAGTTATTATTATTATTATTTTAATTTAGATGACATTGCAATTGACGCAGTTGGTCATGCTTTCCATCTTAATTTGCCTACTGTTGTGACTTATTGACAAAGTTTGCTGTGCTTCACAACACGTTGGTACACACAATCTAAAATGTACTTTGGGGCTCTCTATCAAGCTAAAATTTCGCTCTTAAAATCAAGTAAAATGTGTCTTTATTTCAATTCGGCGACAGATTTTCCTGTTGACAATTGTAACCAAAATTGTTACTTTAAGTCGACGGAAATAAAAATATTTTATCATGAATGATTAAGTGTAATATTACAATGGCGTATCGTTATGGCAGATGCTTTAACAAACAACTAACATTCGTTGTTTTTGGTGGAATGTGTTTGTTTTGTATGCTTGATCTGGTAATGCTTTAAACTATTTAAAGCCAAATAGAGCGTTGTCAGATATACTATTCCGCATGGTCGCACGTGCTTCTCGCATCACACCACATAATTTTAATGACCGAAGCAGGTATTGTTCGTCCCCTGGGTGTCTCCAGCTGCGAAAGGTGGATACAAAGGGGGGAGGGGGAGGAGAAAGGGGGTCAACTGCAGTGCCACCTACCGGCGACGTGCTATGGCGTGAGCCTGACATCAGACATTACAATAGAAAACAAAACATGGTTTAAATTGGTGAGTGTATAAAGCCACGAATGTAACAAATGTATTGACTGTTGCGAATTTTAGGAAAGGATAACTTGTACCGTATGGACAGTTTGTAGTTGCATTATATCGATTAATTTCGTATTCATTTTGTGGACGCATCATGGAAAGAACTCGTCCTGAGTCACTGTTAACCTGGAATGTGCATTTCTGATAGGTCGTATTCACAATTCTCGGCAAAAATGTATTCTATTAACATGAATATTAATTGAAAAGAGTAAAGAAGATCGCAACTTACATCCGGGCGCGTTTGGGCGATATGAGCGGGAAAGTATTAATACTGTCCCCCATCAGTGTCCCCCATTTACAATGGTAGTTTTCATATCAATATCATCAGCTTTATCACAAGTTATTAATTTTTGCTGCTGGGATCCTTTATCATCATCATGGTATTCATTATCTTAACATGAGACAAAAACCTGCAACAAGGCGATTTTATCGTTCAGTAATTTCATAAAAAAAATACTCATCATGATTTTCATCAGTTTCCCCATAGGTACTTTTAATATTATGTCTAAACTGAATGTGAAATAGGGTTTTATAAGAACCCAAACAGTTCCACAAGCTTTTGATCATACACAAGATGAATACTCTTTGCACCATCACCCAAATATTCAAAAAGAAAAAGAAAAACCAAAGAAGGAAAAAAGGGTATACATGTTGCATCAAGGTGGGTACCCTTTTTGGTTGCACACAGAGAATAATGGACAGCACCTCTGTATATTTATATACACTGATGTTCACTCGGGCCAATAAACAACTATTCAAATATATAGAATGATGTTTGCGTACAAAAATGGAGAATAACAGTTTACTATACCACTATTGTTGAGCTCATATATTGGTGTTTTCACACAGACCAAAATCTATGCACTAAACCGTATGATGCCACAAAATGAATATAGTGTCATTGTCATATCAGAGGCGTCATCCAAGTGAAAAATATCCATGTCCATTCTGACTGAAAGACTAGTCCACCAGGGGAGATATAGTTGTGTTGTCTTAATATGACATACATTTTCAAGATTGTATGGGTCATCATTGAGTAAATGGTTATGAATAACTATTACCTATGTTCACACGGACCAACCTATCAGGTGTCAAGAATTGGGAAACAACAACTCTAAAAGTACTCAATACACTTGGGGATGCCATATATATATACTGTCACCTGACCCTGAAAGAAAATGCATAAAACGGCCCAGAAACTGTAACTGGATTTAAGATAGCTCAATTAAAAGATGACACGTGCAGCAGCCTGCAGAAATATCATCTTATGTCACACGATACTGAAGTGCGCCTCTTATTAGCCGGATTACAAGTGGATGCCACTCACAGAGAGTCCAAGGTGACCTGCCAAGGTCAGCCAAGTCTTGCCATCATCAGTTACTTTCTACTTGATTACAATGTTCCATAATTGCTTCAGCTAGAAATATGTCTAACATAATGATCATCGAGTTGAAAAAGAAAAAAATGTTATTGGATAGCCTTTGCCGTACGAGGACAGTAATTTCCATCATGAGCATGCAGTCAGTTCAACACTACTCACAATATCGTGGCATGAAGAGAAAATTCATATTTATCTCAACAATCAAGACTTCACTCCTCCTGCATACGCCAATGAGCATATAACAAGGCAGAACCAACACCATAAACGTGACACGTCCGCTGTCAATGTACACACTTTGTGCCGACAAGGCCATTTGTTTACTCACTCACCTGTGCTTCAAGACATATTTGCAGGTTCTTTTCATTTGTCAGATAAACGTAATCAAATAAGAATTCAATATCTTAGGTGCAATTCTACATTCCTTCCTTTACGAGGAAGGGTGGTGTACAATTTTCATCCTGCACTGTGCCATGATAAACTAATTGTATGTGCAAATGTATGCAACAGTTAAACGCTTAAGCCAGATACACATACTCAGCCCTCACAAAGTGCTTAATTAAATAACTTGAAGATGCAATGTAGGCCTACATTTATGAAATTGAGCCCAGTGACGGTTTTTTCATGGCTGCTCCAAGAAACATTACAATTCATCTTGTACTGCAATAAGCTGTAGATATATGTCAATTTAGGTGTTACTGGAAGGACATATTGCAATTGTGCAATCCTGGAGATAAGGGGGTGGCACAGCCTGACGACCCACACTGTGGCACGTGCACCTGGATTGACCACTTGGCAAGTCGTTTGAAAGGGCAAAATATCACCATCACGGCATAGAGCTGGGGAGGGTCACTGTCAGTAATCTGCACGCTTCCTTGATGCAAAACTTGAAATGTATAAACTGGCCCTGTGAAACCTTGCGTTTTAGCGGTCAAAACTCGGTGACACTCTCCTAGGTTTTCATGCAGTTTTCCCATGCCCCAGCGTGTAGGATAAGCAAGAATGCATGGATTTTTCTGTAAACACCTTCTAATACAGGAATTAGTACATAGGCCTATATACATCCATGTTGCCAGCTCAGCTGTGGATTGTGCACCACCTATTTGCAACCTCGAAGCCTTTACCTCCTTCAGCGCCACCTGCGACTGAAATAGAATTACTTAAGACGAGCTGTTCTGAATTGCAATAAGAGTGCTAGATTCATGCTCTTTGTAAAAAGACCTTTCATTAAAGTACCAGCATGCCTATAGTTACATGGAATATAGTAGCCGTGGTCAACAGCTTTCTTCGGCGCACTTTGGGGGCACTGGCTGAGGAAAGCTGTTGACGCAGTCCAAAATGAGGCACTGAAAGAGTTAAGCCATTTTCTGGACCTTATCAATATCAACAGTCAATTATTGCACAGATAACACAGGTGAACACAAGACGAGTAACATCATTCTTATGGCGTTTTCCCCATTGCACAGCTACCCTTTAGCATAACGTACAGGCATATTTTAAGCTGGCATATGTCAAAACTTGTTCGGGCTCCAAAAGCCCCATAAAAATGCCTTTTTAAAATTTTGAAATAAAATTTTGTCCTCAGCGAGAAAAATATCTACTGAACGAAGTTTCGTGTAAAAAATGCACCCTGAAGGAATTTTGAGCATGGTTTTGGCTGAGCTGAAATCATATGTTGGACTTTAATACGAGACTTAGGCCTATACCATGAGCCACTAGGCAAAGCCTGGAATCTTGTGTTGGAGATCTACAAGGAGATCAACGGGCATATACTTAAATTCAAGATCGTTTTCACCGACCCTGTAACATTAATTTCAAATATTGAACTTAAAGAGAAAACCGAAAAGACCTACCGTAGTCCTATTAACAGAATAACATATCCATCATGGGTGAGAAGGAAACTCCTTTTACCTGTGCAAGGATACATTGTGTGCTTAAATGCAGCGATTGTAAGCCCACACTCTTTTTTTACGTTGGCTTGTTGGCGCGAATGATTAAAGTTAGATCAGTCAGTTGATGTCGAGCCGCAAATCTTGAGATGCCACGTCAAAGTCTATTATGATAGTTGGGAGGGGGGAGGAGGGTTGGCAGGAAGGGCAATATCGCTTTCATAATGCTTACATGGCGAAGCAAGGTCCCGTCAGCACAGAACAAATGGGTGCGTATGTTGTCGACTCTGTAGACACTGCACGAGCGAAAGTCAGATAGAATTAAGAACCAGGTTCGTTAAGGTATGTTTTCACAACACAGAATGCTGTTTGCGTCAGCGAAATTACGTTTTCAGCATTGTGGATTCAGCTTGATTTTAGGAGATTTAAGCAAAGTGACTATATGAACTAAATTGATCACAGATGATTGCGGTGAAATTGAATTCGTGCTGTCGATTTCCCATATGTTTTCAGTCCGTATTGGTGTTCTGCGAAGCTTTGGTGATCAAAATCCGTTCGAACCTTCCTAATCTATGTAAACTTCCATCCTTTCATCTGCCTCGTGACGGATTTTCTCTATATTAATCCGGCTAATTTTCTGTACTATGTGTCTAAATTAATCTGATGATGGCATCTTTTAACTCACGACCTCCTCCAGGCGACCATAAAAACAGTGCATATAACGATATGCTAAAGGACACTTTCTCCAGCCACGGCTCTTAGGCTGACATCTGCATCCACGTATTTCAAGAAATTTTGTATACGTACAAATATATATTTGATTCGATTTTGTTTTGTTTTTGCTTTTTACTTTTTTTTTGTGGGGGGGGGAGGTTCGAAGCGTACTTTTAATTTTCTTTTACATCATGGTAAACGATCACTATTATTAAATTGTCACTTCACATTTTTGGGAGAAAGAAAAGACAGAATAAGACAAGAATCACAAGCTTGTGTTACTCTGATGTCAATAATCATGAATTAAACAAAGCAATTCGCTTGTGGTGTTGCACGCCATCCGGCAGCAAAACGTGGCAAACAATAGAGTACTTCCCTACACACCATAGTACAGCAAGTGGTTTTTTGAGAGTAAAGGACACTTTGCAGGTAATATATCCAATTAAAGGAAATATATACGGGATATACCATATACTTATTTATATACTTGATCATTGCTAGTTTAGCACCTGCTGCTCTATGATAGGACTCTCAAAATTCTTTTTTGTGTGTAAAAGAAAAACAAAACTCTGCACACTTCCATATCTGTTGTGGCGTAAGAGTTTGTGAATGTTCTCTTAATCTCCTGTTGAGTTTGCCATAAAGCTTGTTCTGTTTTATATTTTTGATCATTGAACTTTGTAGGTTTTTACATTCTTTGGTCGCATCACTGTACTTTATCTCAAAGCCGAAAGTCATTCTTTAAACCAGGGATTCCAGGTAATTGAACCATAGTCTATGATAGGTCGTACTGTATTGATGTACCGAGTCTTCATATTTGTAGCAGTCAAATTTCATAAAAACACACGTCTCATCGTGCCTTATCTGAACATGCCTTGACTAGCAATGTAGCACAGATGACTGCAGGGGATAAGAGAATCCAGAGTTATGATTCCCAAGTCTTTCAGTTCGTTTACTTGTTCCACGAGGTGTCCATTTAAAGGGCACATAAGCCGAACAGAGGCTCTACTGCGAAGTACTATATACTTTTCTTTGCTGAATGTCAAAAATCATGTACAGGACTATGCTGCCAAGTTATTTTAATAAGATTTAAGCTGGTGACAGTCACTGATATTTTCGACAGGCCTATTCACTCACGTATCACATGCACAAAGTTTTGCAACAGATGAGAAAAGCTCTGGTAAATCACTTACTTAATTCAAGAATAAAACTGGACAATTACAGATCGTTAAGGCATAACAGTTGTTATATTTTTCATTGAGAACTGCCGTTCCTAATGATAATTCTTTGGCGTTTTCGCTTTAAAAGTTTCAGTTTGAAAAAGTCAATGAATTGTCCTTTCTTGCCCATATTTCTTAATTTAGCAATACGTCTGCTGTGTCGCACAGTGTCAAATACCACGATTACTGGCATCAGTTCATTTCGTACTGTCGAATGCTGTTACCGAATCGCAAAGCACTTCAATCAATACAATTTTCTTGGAATCCATGTTGCTCAAAGGATGTCAATTCATAAGTTTTAATATGACTCCACAAATTGTGAAGTATAAGCTTTTCGAGAAGGTCTGGCTGGTTAAGCAAAACGGTCTCTAATTATTATAATTGATTCTGGAATATTACTTTTGCAGCGCGGTGATACCAGCATCCTTAAAGTCCTCTGGGACAATACCAGTCTCAAGGATTACCAAAATATTTGTCAGTGAGGTATGGAGTTTCAGCACCTTTCTAAAAATATTTACATGTATATGTGGTCAAGACCGCAGACTTTGTTTTTTATTTCAGTGCAGAAAGAAGTCCTCGCATAAGCAGGAGTAAAAACCAAATTATAGTATGTAAATCCCACGGTCGTGTTGGACATGGAAAGATGAAAAGGTTTGTCTAGTTCTACATTTAGAACAGAGGCCGAAAAGTCATTGAAGTTATTGGCTTTGGCATGCTTACTCGTGACCTTCACTCTTTTGCTCCAAACAGTCGATGATTTAGGATGACCACATGCTTCGGAAACGGCTAGCCACGACAGACTCCCGGGGAGAGACGACACTGCTTCTGTCCTGAACTGTGTCTTCCCGTAACGGCACCCTTGATCAGCTATCTTTGTTGTTGTGTTAAGGCATATAAGATCAACTTAAGAAGCACACTTTCAATCATTGTGTTCAAATTAACTGCATTATGTTACCCAAAACTTGTTCTTGTCACAGTGCCATGAATTTTTGTCATGGTTTTGGACCAGCAATATGCATGACAGGTGCAGGCAACGTTTAGTCCCGCAATGAAAACAGGGCCTCCAGAAACAGGCTATAAATGAGGGAGCAAAGAAACTCTTATCTATTTCTTGTCATATAACGGGAATAAATATGCCTGATTATCTGTGAGTTTGGGAAGGGTGCCATTTTTATATTTAATCCTTCAATCAGAAATCATGTTGGACTACCGTTGTCATTGAGGTTTGCCTCAGAACTGGAACTATGCAGGTATACATAAGCAAGTGCACGAGTAGTAAAAAAGTTAATTAGCTTTGATCCCATTTTCTGTTGATAACACAACTGCCATTGAAGTAACCTTGGAGCAAAATGACAGGTACAGTGTCAACAAAACTTTTAAATGTCAGAGACAAGCTAGCGAATATATAGCCAATGTGTTATGTAACTCTATTAGGTTTGACTTACTGGTTCAAGATCTAAAGGAGTTGCTACATCGGGAGTGTTTTTTTCCGGTCTCGCATGCGCAAAATGGCCATTGGCATACAGAGATTTGAGCAACCATCAACTGCAAGTGACAAGACTTAGAAATCGAGCTGGGAACTTGACAAAACTTAGTTGCACATGTATAAAAAGGTATTCTATTGAAAGAAGGAAATGTAAGGAGGCAACCAAGTTAACAATTTAACCAGCAGGGGATGGCGGTGGGCCTATATTGTCGATGGACAGCTCACCAACACACCACATCAAAAATGGCTTGCATGCTTGCTTACCCTCGTGACCTCGTTGCTCTTCGAGCTCATCAGCAGTAGCGTGGTCACTTGATATTCGTTGGCATCCACTTTTTATTTATAATATTACGAAGGAAGAAATCTACTTCCACCTCATTGATCATGCTGTATAACGGTAGTCTAATGTATACTTTGCCTGAGTACACAGCAAGTTTACTCTGGGAGAGTTGTCGGGTATATATACATACCAAGAAGAGTTCAATAATTTTAGGCAGATGTGGCACCAGAGGTACGGAACACACGTCCAAAAGTCATATTTTGTGACTATAAAGTGCACATTTGAATGTTTTCAGTCTTTTTAAAGTGACAGTGCGGAATATTGCAAAGATAGAATGCATGGTAAGGGACTAAAAGTCTGCAGAGGAGTATTTTTGGTGGGTTTCATGGTATTTCATATGTGGCGCAAGTGTTTGTGGCAGTGCCCAAGGTAACAACTATATTGGATCACAAAGGAGACACTGTGATAAAAGAAAAAACAATATCTGTTTCAAACAACACGTTTCCATAAACAATCCAAGTTACCTAAACTGGGAGCATATGTCCCACTTTTATTAGGCATTGCTGACAAAATCTGAAGGGCTGACACACTGGTCAGTCAAGATGGCGGCCCTGACAATGAATCAGACCTTCAAATTCCATCAAGTATCTAAGTACTGTACCCAAGAGCCCATGGGCTCGGGACCCACCTACCCCACTGGAGTTTCTGCAACACCTTATCATTGCATGCAATGGTGTATTCTTGGTGGTGTACTTATTTGTGATTTAAAATGCTTTCCTCGACCTTGCCATTCTTATATTCAGTATGCATTGAGTGAGATATTGAAACATTATTGAATGCATGATTGAAATTCCCGTATAGATGAATAGATTTATCATGTTTTTGTGCGCACCATACAGCTGATCCTGCGATAAAAACGTCCTGGTTTTCCATTTCAATATCTGTCCATGTTGAATGGACATACAATTGTTGTTTCGATCCAAATCCTGTGGATTTTTTTCCACTTTTTTTTCGGACCTGCCATTGCCACTGGCTCTTTTCGCTTTGGGGCACTCACGTCGTTTCTGAAAAAGCACATCAGCTCAGGGACCACTGATCAATTGCCTGGGTCTACCGAAAATCTCTCGAGGTTCAGGGACTTTACGAGATCAAAACTGAAGTCGAAGTTCCTCATGCCCAGTTCCTTCTTCCATGTTGGAACACAGCAACAATTGACTCAAAATTGTATAGAAATAGATAAATCTAAAGGTAAACTTGATTCGCAATATGTAGCGATGCAATATTCATTCTGTTTTGGTGGCAAATAACTCAATTTATATCACAAATGGCGAATGCGATACCCCTAATTTTGAGCTTTGTTCAATAATTGTCCTGAATAGGAATACTCAAAGGAATATAAGCAGCGAGTTCCGAGACATCAGCGGGGTCCAGGTAACAAGGCTCCGAAACATGTTGAGTAGTTACCCGCTGAAGACCCTTTAATTTATTTAGGCTGATACAGCCTATGTCAAAAATTTTACAGAGGAACGTGTGCAATATAGACAATAGTAATTCCATATATATACAGGTTAGACAGGGACAGGTTAGCTTATGGAGAGTAAAGAGTTCGAACTGCGGAATAGGATATTGACTACTAGGAAGTGGTTCTGGGCAAAAAGGCACAAATACAATCCTGTCCGCGAAGTATAAATTTCTCGTTCCGAGATATATATATATATATATATATATATATATATATATATATAAACACGTCAGTGGGTATTTGAATCAATATCTTACCAATATGGAGTAAAGTAATTCAGGACCCCATGTTCGAAAATGGATCCTTCAATGGCTTAGAAAATCTAAGACAAGGATTTAAATTCCTTAATATATCAGCCTTACATATATATGTATGATGTGTGTGTTACACAGAATCTTCAATAGCTATCGGTCACTTGAAAATTAGTATGCATTTGTTTTCATGTGCATAATTTTGCACTGTTTTTTTTTTTTTCATTTTCTGGTGTGCCATTTGAGAACTAAATGAAAATAAAAATACAGCGAAGTTAAGTCCACTTTATACAGTACTGTAATTTGGACAGCAAAACGGATCACGTAGAGCACATGGACAGATATAGATGGATTCTTTCATGATAAAAATTGCGGAGTTCGAGGACCAGTTGTGTCAAATGTCGTTTTGCTCCACCTTTCCTGCCAGAAATCGCGGGGAGGGGGTGCTTTTGTTTTGTTTTTCTTTTTCCATCGTCTATTCACGAAACAGAACAAGAAATTTACGGTCATATAGAAGACGTTGTGGAATAATTAGCCCCTTGTCAAAATCTCTTGCGGACGCCCTGTTGGCACTAAATGCCCAAACGCACCGACAAAATCTGTGGACTCAGTTTGATAATTTGACAGTTCAAGGCTAGCATCTTGAAAGATCTCTTTCATCACATTACCCCCAGTGCACACGTACACGAAGAATGTTTTGCTGTTTGTTGGAGCGCAGGTTCTGAGAGCGCAACACGCAACAACTATTTACGTGGGCGCAGGTTATGGAGGTATAACACGGACGCAGCAGAAGTTCTTTTTTCGGGCAAGCTCTTTTACTGCTGGCACGCACAGGCGGTATCAGTCTACTTGATCAGATGTACAGGTCAGTTAGTAATTGTTTTGATGTCTAGATGTACCGTGAAACAGACTAAAAAGTTATTGACACACTGTACCGACGTAATCCTACATTAACAGCAGAGGTAAAACGAAATTGCTCTGTTGCTAGGAGCCGAGCTTATAGACGCTTACTTCAAAGATACTTATTGTACCAATTTTAGGTGAAGTCACGTGTGAGAATATGTTCTGTACTTGGCTTTTTATTGAAAGTAAACGTTATATTATCTGCTTTGCTTCTTAAATTTTTCTTCTTTTTTTGGGGGGGGGGGCGGGTAGGGGGAACAAAGTGACTTCTTTCCTATGTTGACAACCCATACACCACACTATCTGAGTACCTATTTAACATACATAGCAAATCAAATCTCAACTGTTTGCTTTTCAAAATAAATCGTCATTCAGTATCCCGAAGGGTTTGTGTCTTTGTTGTTGTACAGCCATTGCATACATGACAAGGGAAGCACAAAGGATAGAATGCTTTGGTGCAAGTGAACTCCTATGTTCCATGGTGGTATCCAGCGCCGTAGATAGCAACGTTCCGTGGGTCCGTTGTGATGGCGTATTTGTTCAAACACTGCCATTCGGTAGTTCAATCATCATTACGCTGTTCTTCTCTGGGGCCAGGTACTAATCAGTAAATGTTTTTCCGTGTGAAACCAAAATTTAATTTATCAAAGATCTTGTTAGATTGTCAGTAACTGACTACAGAGATTCAAAAAGACTCAATGTAAAATTTGAAGGATAAAATGATGCATGTCGCTCCAATGTCGACGAATATTTACAGCTTTCTGGTCTAATGAATGCTAAGGAAATGTGTCGCATGTGGTTCAGTTCAATGATATCGAGACAGGTAGGACCTACCATTTGCCAAAAGGCACCTCTGTGCTCAGACACACTCATCAGTTGTAATACAGGACATTCATATTAGCCGCGGTGTTGCTTCAGCCCCAAACATTCAACAAGGGAGCAGCCTACTCGTATGTACAGGCAGATCCCTATATCAAATGTGGCAAAATAGTGTGTAATCGTTTATAATCCCGAGAGCAAAATTTCCCGAAATAGCCTCAAAAGAGATTTTCGCGAGTCTTACTTTCATGAATTGACACCATAAAAAAAAAAAAAAAAAAAAAAAATCTTCTGAGATCTCCCCATTTGTGTGTGCGAAAGTTTCTTTTTACATCTTAATTAAAGTACAATGTAAGAGATGTTTTCGTGTTGTGGCTTTATCAGATTAAATCTGCAAAAATTGTTCGCAAGTTTAATATTCCCGAATAGGGTCTACTCGGGAAAATTCGGGAACATTTATTCATAGCATAAATGTATGCTGCTCTTGCCAAAGGCATAACCTGGATGGATAAAGTGCTTCACAAGTCATGGCCATTGTTCTTTCAAATACATTCTCAGCTTCTTATAATAAGACGTTCGTCGTATGTTTGGAGTGAATGTTCTGTATTCCCATGAATGTTCGTAACAGCCTTGGTTTTCCGTAACACCCATATCCTAGCAGCTAATTGTCACTATTGCCTGGTGACAAGGTCACATATTTTGGAGTGAATTTAGTATGCTTGTTCGTTCTGGTGACAGACTTTGAAGCCATGCGTTTAGCACTGTGCGACAGTGGAAAGCTCGTAGTAATACCAGGCTGCAGTCTGTTCACTCCTATTTGGCAATGGAAAAGTTTTTTTCAAGTTGTTCCCGCCTCTGGTATAGAGGCCTGAAAGTAGTGCATGACGTGACGAATCACAAAGCATATGATGTTCCTATATATTATAAAATACCATTGCCACACGCAAAATGTTCCAATATTCTCAAGAATAAAGGCGCATAGGGGTCACAACTTGTAAAAGCAAATACTAATTCCATACAGCTTGTCTTACGGAATAAACAACTTATCATTCTCCAAATTCCAATGAGGGGGGGGGGGGATCATGCAGTGAGATCATACATTTCACATTCACATAAGCTTGAGGTTACAAAGTGCAGAATTTTCTTAATGCGCTTGTGTAAGTTCACTTTACCACCTTTGGAACGCCCCCCCTCGAAGCA